>DWGO01001077.1:0-10320 GCA_018247635.1 Eurytides dolicaon deicoon | reverse complement strand
GGAGTCAACATAAACGAAAACTGATTTTGGGGTTCAACGAGGTCTAAAAATCGACTCCTATTAATTAACACAAGTTCTTACTCGAACCTTTCATGACACTGTAATTTCATGAAATAAATCCATCATCAACCTACCTAGTCGAAAAAGTGTAGTACTTCAGTGTGGTTAAATTTTTTTACAAAACAAAGAAACCGTTTCAAGCAAATAAACGAATGCCAAGACCAATATAGAACCGGATTTAGATTGGTAGAAAGTCACCATTGTTGATCACGTTGAATTTATTTGTTATCTTTGCGAATTTAATGTTTTTTTTAAATAACTACCAAGTTATGTATTTTTTACGTAATTTGTATTAATCATTATTAATTACACTTGATGTCTATTGAAATTTATGTCTATTAATTGATGAGAAAATTATGTCAAGTTTACTCACTCCACCAACCGCAAAGTTTTTGAAATTGGTATTTTGTATCAATAGCAAAAAAAATTAGAGATAGAATTTGAAAGCAAATTGGCTATGGGGGTCTGGGGTAGAAGTTCATTTTGGAAAAGGGGTCTTTTGCCCAAAATAGTTTGGTGAATCCCTGCCATAAATGTTTAGATAACATTTTTCAATGTACTCATCTTTCTCTTTATATAATGACGTTAAGCTACACCGGATCACCTAACCCGCGGAAATGCTAAGTTTCCACGAGTTTGATAGACCCCACGTCCTGTGGGGTCACGCATGAGGACTTGCGTGTATGGAAAAATGGGGGGGTTGTCGGCTAAGGGCCGTCGAGGTCCGGTTTACGGACCTAGACCGCGACGGCCGTCGACTGTTTTTTATCAATCAGTAGTTGGGGGCGAGTGTACGCGGTGTGGATGTGCCGCCGTGCTCGTAGGCGATTTCTCCCTACCTGAGTGTTATATTAGGTGTTTCCCTACTTTGTTGTGTAGTGTGCCGGCGGCACCCGCGACGGTGGGTCCGGAGTGTACTCTTCATGACCACGAGGCTCAAATATCAATGCATTTATCGATTAACAAGCAATTTTATCAACAAACACGTACGATAACTTTGTTCGTGATAAAACTATGCGGCCTGTTTAATTGAGTGATTGTTTAAAACGATATCGATCGTTACTTGTTAACGAAAACTTAATTCATTTAGCGGCCGCCCAAAATCGGCACGATACGCTTTGTGGCATAATACACGTTGTCGAGTCTGTTTATTAGCACTGTTCTGTTTATTTACACTCGTTCAATTTTTATAGACTTTTCATAGTGTTCAGTGTTCAGCTGTAGTTTCATTTCTAAGGAAATCCTGTGTAGCATTGGTTACTTTTGGACTTCGGAAATTATGCTTTAAATGCCGGTTAGCAAAATTTATTTTTATATACAAACATAATAACTGGCATCCTTTCGTCGAAGTATTGCGGTCTAGTGTTATTTATCAAGCACTGTGATTGCTTATGTACATAAATTAGTACCAGTTATACACATATGGTACTAATACTAGTCCATTACATCTGTCTAATTTTCACTATAACTTACTCGAAACAAAGTCAAAGTCAAAATTCTTTTATTCAAATTTGGATTGGTTTACAATCTCTTTTTGATGTAACTGAACAGGTGGCGGACTTGTCATTGTTTTTGTTTATTGTATTCTCTTCCCAAAAATTCCGTACTGCTAATAATTTAAGACGAAATTCGAATTTCTTGCTAGTATGTCACACTAAAATAGCGTCCCTCAAACTGTATGTCTCATAAAGACAGACACGAAGTTGTTCGATCTGTTGTTCTTATAACCTCCTCGGCCAAGGATATATCATAGAAAAGTAAAGAGGAGAGGTAAAATAAGTAGAGATATGATAAATAGGTGGAGAATATAGGTATAACTTTGAATTTTGTCTGCTGAGAAAGCAGGTCGCTTTCGAGGACAGTTCAAGTGCGGCAACGCTCAAAACATTGTCACCGCAACTGAATCCATGAACTTAACGTATTTTTTTTATTTTGGAGGAGCATGCAATGGTGACCACTTAAGACGCCAGTCACGTTAAGTAAGCCGACAATTAAATCGACTTACGTCGCCACCTGTTAACGAATCACGTCACTGAACTGGCAGCGTGGAATACCAAAACAACACTAACAAAACTATTTGTTTTTTGTTCAATGCACTTAATACACGTACAATATAATAAATGTATTAGGTTTATATTTTTTAAATAATTTTCAATTTACACAAGTGAAGTAAATGGAAAGTGAGAAGTGAATGAATATTTCAAGTGAACATGACGAAAATACCAAATTTATATCACAAATTTGTATACATAAGTGAACGACCAGGATCATGGTAGTGCTTGAAAATGTCTATAATTTTATATCAATATTGATGGTTATTAATACTTTGTCTGTGTTACTATACGAATTCGTTAATATTATGTAAACGTTAAACCATCAATAGTGTGTAGCCTTTTGTTTATATTCAAAATATAATGTTATCTTGTACGGCGCGACATCATTTGTATCATAGTGGCTAATTCCGAGAGAGAAAACCAGGGCTAAAAGCTTCGGCGTAACATTCGCTTCGAGCGGCCTCAACGCGTGGACTCAGTCGGTGAACGTACAAAAAAATGCAACGCAAGGACAACCGTAACACGTGGGAAGGCATATGTGACTCACCGACAACAAAACAAGGTTTCGTCCTCAAAACCAACGACGATAACTTACGATTTATTTTCATTTATAAATAAATACTAGCGATCGCCCAATAGTCCAAAATTCGACCAAAGGAGGTTTTATATCAATGACCTAATCTTTCATTTCATCGTATAGTCCGTCCCGTGATCACGAACATTGTAGTATTGAAAACGAAGGGAATTTAATTATCTAGAATAAAACGCGATAAAATCAGTAAATAGTAATATTTCATATCATCATACAGTTTTTGGAATGTGAAATTTATAATTCGACTAACTATGTATTTAATGTTGACTTTATTAGTTATTAAGTAATAATTATTTCTTTTTATTCAAATATTCAAAGAAATGTGAACATATGTTTCATATGTTATATTAAAACTTTAGTTTTCCACGCTTCTTCTCGATATAAACTTTAGCTTTGAGCAATAATCAAATCACCTTATTCCGTGCGCTGTGAAAGGGGGACTAAAGTTATCTCTTCAAGTATTAGTCTATAGATTTTGAATTGGATTTATACAAAAACCTCACCTCTCTACATATCAACTTGCAATAAGCTTTGTTTGTGCACGAACTGCGTACGTTGAACTTGGCCCTTTTTGCGACTTATAATTTGGCGAAGACGCATACCGTTCTTAAAAGAACACTAAGGGAGATTTTTGAAGAACGTTAAATCTTAAAAGGGTGTCATGTCGTACGTTACCAAAGATATCGTCATTTAAGTTCCTTAATGTTTGTTAATTCTTTTTAATTTCCTTTCTTAATCAATTCTTTGCCTACGAAAACAAGATTCACCCACGCACAAATAGGCATCCGGTTTTCGTATTGAAATGAAATGGAATTGAGCTTTCTTCTATTATACATTTACAAGTACTTTTAAATCGTCAGTGAAGTCAGATCGTGAAGAAAATAAATATATTTCGTCCTTGCATCGAATTTTGTCCCCTATCCTTGCAACTTTGATTTTGTAACGTCTTATTTTTGTTTATTTTAATTATCGTTGTCCTTATTTCAAAAAGTACAAGTATTCCCCTGCGTACAAAATATATAACACTTTATTAGCTATATACAAATTTAGTAATTTTACGGCGTTTAAATCAAGCTTGAATTTCTCGACATTTTTGATGCTTTACACAGCCTTCATGGTTGTAATACATATATTTTATAACTAACGTAAATCTGTAGAATATATTTCTACTAAAAACATAGTCACAAGTAGTACACAATAAGAGAATTGCTACTACGGATTGATAATATATTTTCTAAGTGGTAGGAGTGGTAAGAGTGGTAGGAGTCTCTTGCAGAGTCCGACTGGGGCGGTACCACTACATTGCCAGATATTCTGCCGCCAGGCAGTAGTGTGTAAGCACTACTGTGTTCCGGTTTGAAGGGCAATGATACCAGTGGAATTATGGGGCAAAGAGATAGACCATCTAATATATCTGGTTGACAAGCGCAACACAAAGCCAAGCACGCTTCGTATGGTACTATGTTGTTATGGGCAGGCGTAGCACTTACCATCAGGCGCACGACTTGTCCGTGTCGTCATTTTATCTCTTAAAAAAAATCAAATAACCTGAAAGACAAGTCAGGCAAAAATGGCTAAGCACGGAAAGGTGTTATGGCTCGCTCACAGAAAATAGCATTGTATAACGAAGTTTTCTTAAGTGGACATGCATGTGCTTTATCACATATTTCCATCTTCTGCTCCCCTTCTCCTACCAATCTCCATTTCACATTTCAATAATCCTCTAAAGATGTAAATAGTTAATCGGTTGTATTAAACGAAGTAGACTCAATTTTAATAATATTCAATATAACGGTTCTATTGTCCCAGAACTTCCTTAGTGGTATTATATCCCGCCTAAAGCAATAACAAAATGTTATAAAGATATTTGTGCCGGGATCGGAAATAGGGTATCTATTAAATGCACACAAATAAAATTTACATATTTTAATATTAATATGTGAATACTAGCATTTGCGAAACAATTGCCCTTTTAATAGTACGAGTATCTACACATAACATACATATATAAATAAGTATACCAATACGTTAAGAGAAATCTTTGTAAACTTTTAAGCATTTAGTTTTGGCATAGATAATAAAAGTTTACAAGAAGTAGAAAGCGGAAAGATGAAATTTTTAATTAATATTTATTATTAATACATTAAATTAGATGAAAGAAAACGTTCATTGTTTACGTTAACACTTATAATGTCAATCGCAAATTTTCAAATAGCAAATGTCATGAACAAAAAAGTACTAAATAGCAACTCTCATAAAAACCTTTGGTCCAGGTTTGACTTGGGCGATCGCTTTCAGTCAGTATATACAACTAAAGAGACGAGCGGCAATAGCAATTACGTGCCAGGTTCATTGGCATCATACCGACGTCCCCTCCCTAGCGACTCTACAGTTGCTCTGATTACCACAATAATCGTGTATATGTAATATACGTATTATGAACGACACGCGAGACTCAGGTGTACCAAATTTATTAGGCGCCTTAAAAAAGTAGAATCATCATTTTTTCATTCTCAATTCGCCTGTCGTATTAATAAATGTTCAAGTTTTTGTATATATTCTTGGGCAATTGTGTACCGATTTCGAGAGACTTTTATTTGGAATGGGTATTATTGCAAGTAACTCATGTAACTCATCGTCCCATAAGGATTTGTTGAAATCTAATGTAGATATACCGGGTGTTACAGAAAGGGTAAGGATAGGGGCAAGCCGAAAGGCAGCAATTATGGTAATGAATAAAATTTCTCTCGACTTCACGTTGGTCCCGTAACTACACAAAACAAATTTCAAAACTTTCAGTTTTCTGTTTGTTCACTACACGAGCACTAGATTACCTGACAAGGGTCAATAAGCTGTGAATGAGAAACTATACCTCCAGTGACGAAGGCGGTTCTTATCAAAGGATACACCGCCACAGCTTTGTAATAACCGCCGTGGCTCGTGCCAGTGGTATTCACAAAACGCCGGAGCATAAGCAAAAGTACTAAAAAGTAATAAAAGTTAATGAACTCTTTAGTGTTGTGACACAATAATTTTAGTGTGGAATTGAAAACTTTCTACTCATATTTATTTTGGCAGCTATTGGAATATTTCGCCTGTACCTACTAACAGCATCGCAAGTGCAACTTTGAATGATGCCCAATCGTAAATATTTAATTTGAACTTAAGGCCTGTGGCCTAGTGGTATGGGTCTGCGCTTCACGTTTGAGGTCATGAGGTCCCGTGACCATGAATGCTGTAAAATATTGGAAACATCGGAGGAAAAAATAAATTAAAAACGCGATAAAATCCATGCGTCGGATAGGAATGTAAAAGTCAGTTCCGGCTACATGTCGATGCGATCTAGCGGTGGCTTGGACTAGTCGGTCTAAGAGGACTAAGAGGTCGGTTTAATGTCATCACCTTTGCACCTGACCTCTCTCCGGTCGCGTCGGATATCCGTCCCATCGGGTTAAGAGAGTAAAAGAAAAGTGAGTGCGCCTGTGCACCTGTCTTGTAGAATGGTCACCGTGGCCGAAATCGGACAGATAACATTATTATTATAAAATGAATTAACAATCTACATGAGCCGTGGTAGTTCAGTGGTCCGGTCACTCAATTTTAATTCAATATACTCGAGCAACTCCAGTTCGAAACTCGGTGCCGGCACCAGAGGAATTTGTAAATTTGTAATTAACAATTTTGAATATTAAGTGAAATAAGAAAATGTAAAATGAAGTAGTCAACGACAAAGACATTTTATGAGTAGTCAATTAGTATGAGCTATTGGCTATGGTAGGTCGTGGGGTTGATTCCAACACCGAGCAGCAAATATTATCACGAACTACAACAACATTTTTTTTTAAAATCAAAGCCTATTGGTAGATGGCCAGTTGCGTATCGGTTTACAGCTTAACCCCAAGTTCGGGTTGCGAGCCACTTGTTCGCTTTGGGCGCGTGGCGTGTGTTGGCGAGATCGGCGTCACACCACCGCGGCGGCGGGTGCATCGACCCACCTGCCGTCTCTCTCTCACCTGCGCCGACTTCTATCGCCGTCTCTTTCACGCGCAATTAGTTTTTCGACGCCCGGCGCGCTTTTACCCGCGCGTATATCCGCCACCACTAGATACGTGGACACAGGCGACCGGCGTCGAATCATTTATTCGGATACGGAATAATTTATCGCGACGGGATAGAGATCCGTGTACGCTGTTCGATCGACACGAGTTGTTACGGTGCAAAATCTTACCACTACCCGGGTATAACGCACGTGACAACGACATGCAAACAGACGGCCGGGTATGATCCGTAATACGTACTATTGTTGTTTATTTTATACTTTATCGCAATAAACATATAAACTAGGTGTTACAAAGAGTCTATTTTCTTGCAGTCAACTCGGTTGCAATCATTAATTATTAAATTTCGAGTAACAAGTAGAAAAAGCTGCAGCGTATTTCGAACTGCTACAGTCTTCAAAACTATGACTTGCTCTGCGCTCGCCAATAACAGGTCTGAGATGGTATGGCTATTCCCAGTAATTTCACTGGAAACATGTATTATTGCTCAGCAGTAGAGTAATAGGTGATGGTACTTTCCCAGGCAGACTGCAAACAAGACCAACCACAAAAAAATATGTACGTTCAACTCGCGCAGTTATGTCATGTATAACGTAGAGTGAAAATGCAAATTAAAACCGAGCAAAAAATAAATCGATCCTCAATATTTACATTGACTTATAATTAAATAAAATGAAAAACATTAATATTTTATTAAACGAACACCACACCACCCCACAAATACCACCCCAGTGGGATTGTGCAAGAGTCCTACCACTAAAGTTTAATACATCAATGCTTGGTAAATTCTTTTGAACCAGTTGAGAACGATGTGACCGTTTAAGTTTCGACGCAATCATATTAGGCACATGCTATATTGTCATTTCACTCGTGTCCAATAAATCAATCAATCACAATGTCATATTGTCATATTGATAGCGAGAAAATTTTCCCGAAGCACTTGCAAACCGAACGAAAGTTTCTATTGCCAGTTAGCCGTTATTGTTTCGGAGTAAAACCGCGCCGTAATTCGATAAAGAGGCACGGCGTCCGACCTGGAGGGAGTCAACTAGCCACCTTTGACGCCACACTCAAATAAGTGAGTTATCAAAGTTCCCCGGGCATCACGTGTAAGCGAGCCGGACCGGGTGGGCTACGCTCTCCAGGGAATAGTTTAGGTGGCTCCCATTTCTCGCACGAATTTCACCCGAGCACTATAATGCTAGCGACAAACAGCTTGAAAAAATTAACAAGTCTTCAATATATATATATACCACATTGTTAGATATATACAAACATTAAAAAAATATATTCGTAACATAAGTGTGAGTAACTGAATACCAACGCTCGATTGGTAATTGGTTAGGTTGTATTGGCATTTGGATTGGTTTGATTTTTATTAGCGCTAAATTTTATGTTCGAATTTAGAACTAATAAGCCTTTAAATGTGACCTTGTATATTGATTGTATATGAATTGTTAATTGAGAAACGTCTCTGAGTACGATCGTAATTAGCTCTAGATTCTATTTTTGAAATTAGTGTTAGCTAAGTTTATTACTCTATATATTGAAGCGTCAGAAAAATAGTTTTAAAATGTTCTCAGTAATATTCCAACCAGAAGATTTCTCGTTAGAATTCGCATCTCACATTACCAAGAGATTTAAGATGGTATATCTTTATGCCCAACAATTACACTGGCAACGGTGTTCTTTAAATCGGTACAAAATAGAGGTTACACATTACTGTTTGATAACAACGCAGACGGACTCTAAAATACTCCTACCACTTGAAGATTTTTTTTTCTATAATTAAGTAACTGCTTTTTGAGTACTAAGTGCAAATATTTATTTGTGCTACTTTTGTTAAGAGAAGGTCTTCGATAGAGTGTGGCACGAGGGCCTGCCGTATAAGCAGCTCAATAACACAACTACCTCGCGCGCGCTCGTCCATTTGTAGCGTCATTCCTGGAGGGACGGAGCTTCGTTGTACCCGTCGAAGAAGCCGAATCGGCGGTGCGGTATATAAAAACCGGAGTACCTCAGGGAAGCTATCGTCACACCTGTATGCGGTGTATAAGAACGACATTCCCACCTGGGAGCAGAACGCTCCCTATTGAGATTAAGACGTGCTGTTTTCCCTGTTCGCGGACGACAACGCGTTCTTCACGTCTTCACGTAAGACGGCGAATGGGGCGTGAAAAATGCAGCGTCAGCTGGACGTGCTGCCCGAATGGCTTGATACGGTGAATAGTTTGAAACAAGAACATAGACACGAAAGAAAAACAGTGGACCAACATTAAAAACTGCTATAGAAAGTGTAATAACACTTAATTACACAAGTGTACACTTTTATATAGGTAAATACGTGAGGTTTACAAAATGTACTGTTCCGCGAAGAAATTATCTCCTCATCAGAGATTGTATACGGACAATTGATTACGAAATGCGAAAGATGTGTTCTTAATTAAAATCTTTCACTCTCACAAAAATGGCGAAAAGAACACGTGTCCGATCTCGATGCCGTGTCGTATCACTGTCACTGGCCGAAAATTGCGCAACGCGAAGATTACCATTAAAAATTGTATTGTTTTTATTATTTAGAATGAGAATAAGCTAAATAAGTATAAATTAGTAAATATAAAAGAATCCTTTCTTTTTAAATGGAAAAATTTAAGCTAAAATTGTGCTCGAAGTAAGTCGAAATGTTTTTTTCAATTTAGGCTTAATTTAAAAAAAAATCTGCTTGCTCACAAAATCGACCTGTCCATAGAAGCACTGATAAGAAATTCTATGGTTAAAAACATATTTCGTTATAATAATTTTTAATAATATTATAACAATATGATTATATAGAACAAACTTTACCAGCAGCTAGGTGTATGTATACTTTAATAGTATAAAAGACACCATTCTACAAGTTTTTTCCTTTAAAAAAGTGGACTCAATTGTACTTTCCTAAAATACGGTTCGTTTAATTTAACACGTCATCATTACGTTTATTACAAATTCTTAATGATATAAATAGAATATTCAAACAAAATATTAATATCTCAAACGAATGTATTTATTTTACCACTTCATTGTGCAAATGTCTAATGTTACAGTAAATGGTACAGTTGGTGATCGGTATAGAAGTAATCGTACCATACACACATCTACGCACGACATTACCAGCTTGGGTTATACACCCAGTGAGAAATCGTTGTCTTCGATGTACAGTTTCCGTTGTGAAAAATCCTGTCCGTTAGACCGAGGAACGTTCGCTCTAACTGTTTATAACAGCGTCGATAATAAACTGTATTATATATCGTAGAAGAATGCGTATATACCATGTGATGGATGTACCTTAGTTTCTTTTTTTTTAACTTGAATGTAACAAACGATCCAACTATTAAGCTACTATAGAGAGGAGTGTTATTAATAATGGAGGGAAAATAAATAGGCTCGCGCGGAAAAAAATTTGTCGCAAAACATGTGAACGCATTTGAAAGCTAATAATTCTAAGTATATTCTCAAACTTCATAAGTAATAGTGTAATAACTAGCCGAATCAGCAGATTTGTTCTATCGTTACAGGA
>DWGO01001076.1:0-10323 GCA_018247635.1 Eurytides dolicaon deicoon | reverse complement strand
GAGATAGACCATCTAATATCTCTGGGTGACGAGCGCAGCACAGAGCCAAACGCGCTCTGTGTTACTGTGTTATCGGCGTAACGCTTACCATCAGGCGCACGACTTGCTCGTCACGTCACTTTATGTCGTAAAAAAAAATATTGGTTTCACCGAGCATACGGGGTGCTCTGTTCTTGTCTCGTAATTGGAAAAAAATTGGCTGGCTTACATATAAGCAAAGCACCAAACATGTATATAGGCACTATGCAGTGCTGGTCGACCAATGCTCCGAACACCACGTTGCCCACGATCGCACCCACACGCCCACTCATCACCGTCACCGCCATAGCTGTTGCACTGAAAAACACAATCATCATATACTTTATAATATCTTCTATTTTCACAAATACTTGACAATATAAAACGAAACTCGTCGCGTCATCGCGTTTATTTTATATTTAAGTTTTGGGAATGGGAAATTTAAGTCTGAAATAATCGTAATAAAAACCACTTATTACTTTCATTCTATAATATTATATCCCTATTTGTTATTAATATGAAAATGGAAGGCAATCTCTCTAAAATGTTTGTCTTTTTTATGGGAATCCTTTTTATATGGAAATTGGAGAAGTTTATCTGTTAGATGCGAACTTCATCATTGGGAAGGTAAACTTCCGAATACCTCATTCATCTAATGTGACTCAAATACTTTGGTACTTTCATTTCACGCAGGACTTCTATGAGGTTGTGGTACTTAGCTACCTTCTAAGAAAAAGCTACGAAATGCTTCTTTTGTTGCACAAATAGACCGTTAGCTCCTGCAGCTCGTTGTTAATGACGACTAAACACGGATAAATCTAGAGTAAAAACCTCTTTAATAATATATATGGTATAGGACCAATATAAGACTTCCATCATTTTATAAGACTGTTTAAAAATAATAAAAAGACAAATTGCGTCGTTATGACTTTATGTTCTTTTAAATAGAGAATAATAATTTTATAACTGTAAAAAAATAACGATTATTTTGGGACACTAGATGGTTTTTAATTTTTTTTATGAAAAATATGAAGAATAGAAGAAGATATAATGGAAAGGTGCTTACGCCACTTTGGTTGGGAATATCTCGCAAATGACACAGAACAGCACAGCCTCTGTACAGCTCACGATTGCCTCGAACACGCAGGACAGCAAGAGGTTCTCCAATGAGGACCTCACCAGGTTCAAACCCAAGGCGGCCAACCCGGAGCTGATCAGCATTATCACTGTTAAACAATTTCTTACTTAAATATCATTTGTTTATACCCAACAGAAGTACAGGTTTTATATAGAATGTATAAGAAGACCCATCACTCGACCTTATCACCACTGCATTGCCAGGTACTCTACCGTAAATCAGTAATTTATTATTTATTTATTTGGTCTTTATTTTAAACACCTTACAATAAGGGGTTACAAAAGACGGACTTAATCCCTATAGGCATTCTCTCCCAGTCAACCCGGGGTGTAGTGCGAAGTTATGATAGGTGTAATTAGCCGAAATTATTAACAACATATTTCTTCAATAACTTAGTAAAAATAAAATAAATAAAAAAATAGTATGTGAGCACTACTGCTTACGGTTTGAAGGGTTCACCGCGTAATTAGTAAAAAAAGAAGACATAACATCTTAAATCATTGCGTGGGAAAATCAGCCCAGGGCCCAGCAGGTTCTGTGTGGCACTGAGTTATTATAGGCAAGAATGTCGCTTACCATCAGGCGCACGACTTGTTCGTCTTATCGCTATATATTCTTAAAAAAAATACTTATACGTTATATAGGTTACTTTTATCACATATCAGATCATCATCACAAGTCATCGAACGAAATTGGGATGAATTATTATAAGGAATTATTTTGTCACGTACCTAGCATTAGCTTTTTGCCGACCACATTGATAGTAAGCCCCACCCACAGAGCGGTGGGCACACAGCTGAGTGCCACAATCAGCGTGTGGATGTAGACCTTATCGTCGATGTTCTGTGGACACTCGGGTCGACCCTGAAAATTCCACATCCATGTCAGTCTTCCAGTAGATTATTACGTGAATAGCACAAATCATTTGTTGAATGTTTTTCTTTTTACACAATAACAGAGCAATGGAATAGATTTGGAGTGGAAAAATGAAATAAGCTACTTGATATGAAAAACTAACAAATCGACAGTGAATGTGAAATACCACATTTCCAAAAGCAATTTTATATAATATTTATTAACTAGGATTTGCTTGTGAGTTTTCTCGTGAGTATTTTGATTTCTTTTCTATTTTTCCACTTTGTGTTTTTTTTGCCGGAATAATCTAATCTATGTTATTGTCCGTCTCAAATACTAAACTTATATCAATAATTGTACCCATCCACTTCGCTTACGCTGAATGGAAGAAAGGCAAATTATAAAACCTGCCAACACACTTTTTAATTTATATAATTACTTGTACTACAATATACACATATACAGTAACAATTTTATAGTTGTCATATAATATTTCTGAAAGTCGTAGGACTTTTGTGCATGGACTATGCACAAGATATTATATTTATATTATCTGTGGTGGTACAAACACTACTGTTTCCACTTGCAGGGTAGTGTTGCCAGCGTGATTTCTGGTCATAGAGATCTAACACATAAAATCTCTGGGTGACTTGAGTAGCGCAGTTCCAAATAGGTTTTGTTATGGGCAGGGGTCTCGCCTACCTTTAGGCACACATTTGTTTCGTTTACCAAATAAAATAACGAGACTATCGAATCGTACGCTCGATGGCAAGCGAAATGCTTGCCCATAAAAACTAAGTGCCGCCAAATTTTTTAAATTACACCAGATAAATGACGCTTGGCGCTGTGCGGTCATCACATAGAGATGTAAGATGGTCTATGTCTTTACTTACTGATTACGCTTACTCGTTACGATTTCGTTAAAAAAATTTTTTAGACATTGTGTTGGAGTTAGCAAAACTTACATCGACTTCGCTCCTAGTGACATTAGCGGAGACTTCGCAAACCCCAGCTGATACGCCCTGGTACAGAGATGAAAACTGGCTGAACCGCTCAAACAAATCCGGAAACCACATCATTAACGTGTAGTAACTGGAATGCAAAACAGCCATTAATTTTCAATTAATTTTAGCACATATTTAGGAGGTCTAGTTCAGGCAGACAAGAATAGCATTAGACGAATAAATATTAAAAATCTTTGCTTATAGGTTTTAATAGTTATTAGATCATCAAAAAAAAAATGGAAATAAAATATACTAAGGCGAACATTTTATATTAATGCATCCCACTGAGGTTAAAAGCTAAGCCACCACTATTTCAGTCTAATTTTAACACGAACCGTATCTAGTTAAATCACTGAACACCGTAGAAGCTAAACGGATCCGAATTTTAATATAATTGAAACGGCGATTACTTGAATATATTTCGTAAAATTCCGTAGATACATTTCCCACCTGAACATTAGACCAAAATCTACAAAACAGCACAGCATTAGCAGGCCGATGTAGGGCGGGGTGACGAGCAGCTTCTTCCTAATCCAAAAGGCCTGCCAGCGCTTGCTCCATGTCAACGGCGCTTTGGTCTCATTGCCGTTATTATCAGCAGATACTACTTCCTCCTCCTCACCATCATCGCCCGCGCAGATCATAGATTCCACCTGGAAATAGTAATAATGGAGTCTGTGACACACTTTGATAGATTTGATTTATGCTTAATTTATTATAGAACAACTCCATAACCATTTAAGCACAATCTTCATTCTTCTTTTTGCGGATCTCATCATCATATACAATTACAGCCTTCTTGCCATTCCTGGTTTTAAGTTTTATGTCTTGTTTAGCACAGTCCCAATTTGTGACTAAGGATATCAAAAATTATCTCCCTTCATTTCCAGATTTCTTTATCAATAGTACAGCAAGCGTATCCCTTGATGACCCCACATCAGTTACTTGAGCTTACTTTAACTATAACTCTGATTACTTGCTATATATATGCTTTATAACTTCGAGTGCTATTGTTCTTTAAAAACTATGAAGTCTTGCAATGATAAAAAATATATAATAACGGAAATTAAAATAGTAACGTAGTGCCAGTTCAGAAAATTTATTTAAAGAGAAAAGTGAGCATAAGTTGATCGACAGCGTAAAATTTGAATCTGACGTTTAATGGCACGGAACACCCCTATACGCTACACATCTTTTATGTTATCTATGAGCTGCATACATCACTTAGGATCACTTGGATGATTGTATTACTACAAATATTATTACAAATAAACTAAAAACGAATTAGTTCACCTACCGGGAAATCTTTCTCCTCCAGCTTAGTGTTGACAGTGAAGATCCTCTGAAGCACTTGGAGAGCTTGCTCCGGCTTGTTCGCGTGGAGGAGGTACCTCGGGCTCTCGGGGAATGGCATTATTAGTAAAACTACCAACAGACTCGGTACACCGCACGCGGCGACGAACACACGCCAAGATTTGTACTGGAAAACTGCATCTTCCGCTGTGAGGTTGAAACGAGGGTCCTGGATAATCAGCCAGGCGATTCCTGCGGAGATAATTCTGGTGTAAAGTCTTCTTTGATCAACAAGTCAACAGTAGTATGTAATTTTCTTCTTGTTAATTATTGTCATAGCTTTCGACTCTCTTTTCTCTAATGAATTTCTAAAAACTACTACACTGCAAGTAACAAATAGTGAAAAAGATTGTCCTATTTAAGTTCGACATTTGTATTGAATAGTATATATGACAATTGAAATTTACGACGACATATGAATTACACACAGCTTTTATTCAATCTAAGTTATAGCAATATTTATGTTTATGTTACTAATATTGTATTCATAAATTTAGGTAGAAAAATGCATGAACTGATGATCATAAAGAAGAATAAAGTACATTTATGAATATACAATAAAAGATATTGGTACACTGGCATGTCAAGCATGTTGCCTTACCTGGCAATAATATGGTTCCAAGTGTCCAGAATACTTCAAGCCTACACAGCATAACGTCCCGATGTCTCAGAGACAGGAAGTCCCCGAAGTACGGGAATATAAGACCCGTAGCTCCAATGATGCCGAAACCGGAGAAAAACCTAGAGTAAGTACAAATAGTCGTATATTTTTTTTTAATTTGTAGACCAATTTGAAGGGCTTAAATTGACTATTATGCGAGATTACATTGAGAATATTGCGTCAAAGATTCTTGGTTCTGGGTTTTTTGTACAAATAATTCTTTACTAACAAGATCTTTAGATAGTTATTCTTAATCTGGATTTATATCAAAATAAAATTTGCTTATCCAAAAACATTTTACGATCAACTTACGTAGCTGATGCGTTATTTCTTTAAAAAATAATTCTTAATGCATTACATACTCCAGAATTAAAGATAAAAAGGCTTTTAGTCCACGAAACAATTTTATTTCACTTTAAATTCGATCGGTTTGTTAAAGAACGAACTGATGCTTTCACTCAAATTCGTCACGAATTATGGTACTAATATATTACCTGCAGGCCAGAAACGCTGAAAAGGACTGCACCAGGCTTGAGAGGAAAGCAGCTAATGCATCAAGAAGAAGGGCTCCTATAATCGCCTTCTTACGCCCACGTGCGTCTGCTAAGTTACCCCAGAAGTATGAGCCCACGCACATTCCTGAAATGGTAATAGGTTTGTTTTTGAGAAGTGGGCCACTGAGCAAATGGTATTATAATTGTTGATTATCACCCACGGACGCCTACAACATTAGAGATAGCAAAGACATGTTAGCAACTTTTGTTCTTTTTTTACGAGATAAAGTGAGGAGATGAGCAATTCATGCACCTGATATTAAACGCCACGCCTGCCCATAACAACACAGTAATTCGCAGAGCGTGCTTGGCTCTGTGCTGCGCTCATCACTCAGAGATATACGATGGTCTATCTCTTGTCCCGTAATTTCACTGGCATTATTGCCCTTCAAACCGGAACACGGTAGTGTTTACACTACTGCTTGGCGGCAGAATATCTGGTAATGCAGTGGTACCGCCCCAGTCGGACTCTGCAAGAGTCCTACCACTTCACAAATGTCATGCGAAAGCGTAATAGGTATTAAATAGACTAGACTAATATACTATATCATAAAGCAATAATCAAATATTTATCTATTAAATACGGTTCCTAATACATACGAAACATAGTGTATGTATTAAAAAAATATCGATTAACAGCGCCAAAACAAGTGCCACGCTAAAAGGAATTTTTTTTCACCTATCATATGGTAAAACGACTAGAAGCGAACACTAAAAGCATCAAGGGGTGTCAAAGCGGGAAAACCTAACGAGATTTCCATTCAACATCGATACTTTAATAGAAATAGACCTTTAACATCTTCTAAATAAGAAATAAATGCATACACGTGCAAATTGTTGACATTGATATTTATTTGAAAATTCATTTAATTGTTTATTATATTAAATATAAAAAAAATCATTATAGAATGCGATGGCAACCCTATACGCGTTTACATCGAAGATCACCCGAAGTCCACACGCCACCCTGTTAGCGAGGCGATCGCGTGACGTCGTCGCCGGACCACTACTTAGAAACAGCAATTAGAAGCTAAGGCCCCGCCTGCCATGCATCCACGACCCAACGAGCCAGTGCTTCTCAAACTTTCCTATTTTAACATTCCAAAATCAGGAATAATGCAACACATAGAAAGTGCTTCTCAAACTTTACTTTTCCCTTTCCTTTTGTACCGCCTCCTACAATTGGAAGTTTTACAACGCGCAGAGTCACAGGGGTTTATATAAATATGGAACCGCTGACAGCGAACTCGTAACAACTATTCGTACATCATACAATTTTCATCGCGCATTGGCATCGAATCCATAATACGTTATAACAACTAGCAACACCACGTATGCACTATGAACTCTTGTGTTTGTTACGTTGGGAAGTTACATCTAAAATAAACGCGATAAAATCCGTAAATAGTTTTATTTTATAATGCAAGTGGGTTGCACTCACCAGGTTTACTTATGCACACACAAAGGAATAAATATAATTATCAGTAAAGTGTACAGTACAGCACAGTTCAGTAAAGCGCACCGCCTATTCCTAGAAGATTTTTATTTGAGAAAGCTCGTAATTTTTCTTTACCGTGATGATATGGTACTTCCTGTTGATTTAGTAAATATCAATACAAATAACTAAAATTAACAATATTTCTAGACGATAGATCAGATGAATCTCAAAAATTATCTCCTGAGATGTTTTATATGTTTCTTTAATCACTTCATTATTGCTCTATTTATCAAAAATTATCATCATCAAAAGAATTTAAGCCCCACAAAATTTTCGCCGCAGTTTTTCTAAATTAATGAACGCTGTGATAGCTTTTAACGTTCATAAAGCCCTAAACAAACCTAAAATGCACAAACAAACATTGCCTACGAAATATTCATTTAAAAAAAAAATAAACTTTCGGACCGAGTAAGCCCACGTCTGCGGACTGAGAAATATACGACAGGTCGAGTGTGGAGACGATAAGCTTTCCGAGAAATAAGGACCGTCCGTCGAACTTTTTATACATCGCGGGGATTCTTTGCATTAAACAACGATTTTGTTCTGCTTTTTGCCGCGCCGACTGTAATCCACTGAACGCCCGCGCTTAGGATATAATTGAGGTTTTATTCATGTATAATTAATGAACGTCGCGTCCAGTCAGTCAGGCAAATCGCCTTTGGTAAGTCAGAATTTATGGCACGATACAAAGAATTGTATAAAAACATATGAACTTATAAAAATGTTATGATAATTGCACACTAAAGGATGATATGTTCTGTAATAATAGAAGAGTTTAATTGGTTTAATTGTTATCGCTAATATTTCATATCTCTAAGTGACAAGCGCAGCACATTGCCAAGCATTCTTGACATTTTTTTTATGGGGTAGGAGGCAACGAGCAAGCGATTCACCTGGTGGTAAGTGAACCCCGCCGAACTGTGTTCATAGTCTAAATACCACTCATAGCGCTGTGTTTATGTGTAGGCGGTTCGACAGTTTATTTCCTAAAAAATCAAAATAAAAAAAAGTAAGCTTTGTTGGTTTCTTGATATGAATTGAATAATATCCATTACTTATACAGCTGTTTTTGCCTGTACAACATAGAGTAAATGACATAATAATTCTATTTACAACATCGAGTCAGTAGTATTAATGAAATTGTCACCTTTGTCTTTTGTTTATTTTAGTTCAACGCCATCTAGTGATTGAGGAGAACATGCTGATTTTTAGTCTGTGTATTTTTGTCGCAATATAGACACTATTGTTTTAAATACTTTACATTGAGTATTAATAATTTATTACATTACATTATTTGAACTTTTGAGTAAACTAATATAATAATATAAATATACATAAAACAACAAATTATTTTTTTCGCACTTAGAGACAGAGTTATATGTACGTTACATGATTCAAATATTTATCAGAGATGTATAAGACATTGTTATTTTTTTCTAACAACAAAATATATCTACGTAGAATTATCGATGCTCGTCTCGCCATTTTGTCGTAAAAAAAATACAAATCAATGGTCGACGGCGTTACATTATAAAGCATCTTTGCTTAGTTCGTTCCAGTTCTGTGTACAGTAATGTATTTGAGACGCCAGGAGTTCGAAATAAAATCAAACTAAGAAAATAAACAAATAAAATAAAATAAATAATTTTGAAGATGAGCTTATTACTTAATGTAATTTCTTCTATTCCACATTCGAATAGAGAAAATTTAATTAATAACAAGCGATAAAATTTATCAACCGCTTATGGCGAACGGGGGCTATTAGCAGGCCAACAATAATGCTCACGCAACGCTAATAAGTGGATGTAGTTATGCAAAATGACCCAACCTATAAAGATCGTTGTTTGTCATAACCTCATAAACATCAAGATTGGTATATGCGAAAATCGCCTGTGTGCTAAATTATTACATTTATTAATGATACTTTTTTCACTGCCAAGTGAAAAATCGGTATTAAGGTAAAAATCAATTGTTCTGGGTAAGACCCAATTCATCATCTTCCTTCTTTGTTTCCACCTAAAGCGTGTAGTATAGTTTATACTCTAATACTAATAGTTCATACTTCTCCATACTGTAAGGGTTTTGACTGGAGTTTTTATTCTTTCGTAACGACTACTCCAAGCCACTGTTCGGCATCATCAAGAAGCCAAGACCGACATTTTACATGCCCATCCGACGCATGAATCATCTCTCTTTTCAGACAATCGGGTGATCAGCTCATAATGGCAAAACCTAACAAAAAGCCAATAACACGGTCATTGCCTTTCGTGAGATTCTAACCCACGACCTCAGATTTGTAAAGCTTAGGACTACACCACTTACCGGTGCGTTCCGTAGGAGATCCCGGAACCCCTCTTAATGCACTGAGGGCCGAGGGGGTGGGTAAAAACCCCACAAAACCTTGTCTTCATCCGCGTGGCCAAGTATGTTACAAAGATATCCCCCCCGTTACCAAAAGGCCTATAACACTAGGCCAGGAGGCAGTTTTTGTCTTTTTTTGTATTAATAATAATAAATAATCTTGTATTAAAAGGGCGTTTTACAGACATAAAATTCACACGGACAAACAACCAGATCGGGAACAACTATCTGTTGTTCGTACAAATATTTGCCCCAGGTGGGAATCGATCCCCCTACCCGCGACGCCGAAGCCGATGGCATTGCAACTTCACCAAACAGATCATAAAAATTAGCATGACCACGTCTTTTTATTTTGCATAACCACGTCCACGTGAACGTTCGATGGTGTAGGGCTGTCGACGCGCTACTGTGGCCACGATCGCCGGATAGGAATGCCGCGGACGCCGTGGGATACAGGAAGCGGTGGCGTCCACGCCGCCCCGCTCGATTATATCGCCTCCGTTTCGACGCTCGGTGTGCGGCGTTTTTTCTTTTTCTCTTCTCTTTTTTTTAATTAATCACTCGACATCTGTCGCGTTTAATTAAAAAAAAAAACTGATTGCTCGATTGCAATATTGTGCTGAAAAAATCGTTTTTTTTTTAAACTTTTAAACAATTTCCGCGTAAAAGATAGTAGTATCATGAGTTAGGAACTTATATGAACTGTAAATTGTAAAGTGGTACCTCCCCAGTAGGACTCTTGCAGAGTCCGGCTGGGGAGGTACCACTGCATTGCCAGATATTCTGCCGATAAACAGTAGGGCATAAGCACTACTGTGTTCCGGTTTGAAGGGCAATGATGCCAGTGCAATTACAGGGCAAAGAGATAGACCATCTAATAT
>DWGO01001075.1:0-10325 GCA_018247635.1 Eurytides dolicaon deicoon | reverse complement strand
TTATATGAGTGACGAGAACAGCACAGAGCCAAGCACGCTCGGTGTGCTACTCTGTTGTTATGGGCAGGCGTAACGTTTACTATCACACGCATGACATGCTCGCCTTGTCACATTATCTCGCAAAAAAAAGACACTGTCACGAGTTACCAATTGAATCTACTGTACTATTGTAGTACTACTTTAATTTTGTGGTCTATTTCGTTATTTACAGAGTTTTAAATTTAAATTGCAATATTACTTACGGTACTTTTATTTGGTTTGACCCTTTCTTTTCCTGATTTTTTTGTTTTGTCAAAGACGAAGTTTTTAAGACTCCCTTACAGAGTTCTCCTGGGGCAGTAGAGGGTTGGCATTGCCTGTAATTCTACCGCCAAGCAGTTATGTGTAAGCACTACTAAGTTCCGGTTTAAAGTAAAGTTTTAACTGCGTAATTATTGCGAATAGAGAAATACTATTATAAATCACTGAGTGACGAGCACAGCGCAAGGTTAAGCATTCTCTGTGTGGCATTGTGTTGTTAAAGGCAAGCGTGATGTTTTTCCATCAGCCGTATCATCATTTTTATCTTAAAATAATAAAGACCCGTAATTTTAACATGTTATCGTAAATATGAAAAGCACTAGAAAGAACGATGGTATATATGTAGTTTAAACAAACATTATTCTGGAACAGTTTTTCTCATTATAGGCTCTGCGGTGGATTTGATATTTAAGTGATACTTATTTATTTCACATACATTCAAGTCCTAACGAAGTTAGCCTTTAGCACTGAGCACATGATAATTCAGTGCTCACCATTGTATTTATAGATTTCATTGGCCCCGTTGTCGTTATTGACGCAGATTATTTAAACAAATAAAAGGGCAAGCGCTCGTACACTGGAACTAGTAGTATTAAATGTATAAATAAATTTATTTATCTACTATTGCGAATTTATCTAATTTAACCATCTTATTTGTTTGGATTTCAGCCAATCCGTGAGAATTGGAATTTGAAGTTCAGCGCGACTTACGTGCTGTGCCTGTTGCGAGACTCGGGCGTGAAGCCGCAAGAGACAGTTGGTGCTTCGCTGTCCATTGTCGCTAACTCCGCACCCAATCGACCACCCACCAATTTGCTGACAGTCCTCGACACGGAACCCAAAAGTGGTATAGAGGTAAGTCGTGAATATATAAATTTAAATACATATAAGAACTGCTTTTCATCATAACACAGGGGATTGATGCTTTAAAATTGCAGCGTAGACGTAGAATAAATTATATAGCACGATGTGAAGAATACTTTACGGCGTTAATTACCACTATCTCATTACATCATGAGCACGGATCATGAACCGTATTAAGTACTTTTAAAAATGTATAGTATCATTATAAGATATAAAATTATGTCAAAATACGTTTATAATTATACAAACCACAGTTGAAGTTAGCAAAATGTTTGTGTTAGTTAATTGTATAACAATTAAATCATTTTCTTGACAAATACTTCAATGGAAATTAATCTTAAAACGCGATCATGGTTATTCCTCGGACCGATTTAAGTATTCAAAAAAAATTATAGAGTTAAAAAACAAAAACAATATGCGCATTCATATAATTTTTGATAGACAAATTCCGGTCGAATACCATACCCGTCCCAACTAAAAATGGATTATTATGACATGATATGCAAAAAAAATCTATCTAAAAACGGTGGAATTTGAATGGAGTAATAATTCATATTCGATCTCATATTCAACCGTAACATTAAACGTGTAATAAAGCAGCTTGTTTAGAGTTAATTTAGTATAATTTATTTTTATCCCTTAACACAATTTTTACCGTTACTAAAGTGTAAATTAATGAAAGAAAATGAAAAAAGTAGTACTTTAGTTTTATTATATGTTTCAAAATTTCACATGTTAAGTTGCGTATATTGCAAATAAAAAAACCTAGTATACGGAATAACTGTCCCACATCATCAGCGCAGTCTGAATGCGGGTAATTTGAAATGTTTCAGGAAACGCTGCACGTTTGCGTGAAGCCGTTCCACTTTTCGTACTCACGCGACGAGTGGCTGGTTGAATGGTTCGAGTTGAACCGGCTGTTGGGCGTCAGCCATTTCTACATGTACAACGAGTCACTGAGCGGACCCGTAGCTTGTTTACTCGAACACTACCGTAAGCAGGGCCTAGTCACGCTACTACCGTGGAAACTACCCATCGTCTCTAAAGTGGAAATAAGGTCAGGATAATCACTTTAGTAGTCAATTTGTAGACAGTTACTTCAGTTTTTTCTCTTAAAAGATAAAATGACGAGACGAGCAATTCATGCGCCACTGAGATATGGTCTATCTCTTTGTCCTGTAATTGGATTGGCATCATTGCCCTTCAAACCGGAACACAGTAGTGCTTGGCGGAAGAATATTTGGCAATGCAGTGGTCCCTAGTCGGACTCTGCAGTCCTGTCCTCTGCAGAGTCCTACCACTTTTTAGTCTTCTTTAGATTTCAGTTACTTTCAATTACTTTACCTGCATTTGAAAAATTGCTAGTATTTGCATAGATTCTTGAATTTAAATCTTACTTATTATATTATCCTTTCTCACTAATATTATGAATCTAAATGTTTATTTTTCTTATTGTATATTTGTTGTTACTGTGTTGTTGTGGGCCAGGCGTATCGTCTCTATAGTGGAAATAAGGTTAGGATAATTATTTTAGTATTCGGTTTGTATCCCTACAATTGCTTTAACTGCTTTTGAATTTAAATTGCAGGCATTTGCAATGATAAAATAATTTGAATCTTATTTATTTATCATTATACTGAGTAATATTATGAATCGAAAAGTTTTTTTGTTTGTTCTATATTCGTGGCACTGTGTTGTTACGGGCAGGCGTGTCGCTTATCATCAGGTGCACAAGTTACTCGTCTCGTCACTTCATCTTATATATGTATTTTTTTTACATATTGTGTGAGATTTGGCGTATGACAATGTATTCGGAAAGGCAAGTGACATTAGTTACATTTTGTTTTCGAAAAAAAATCTCAAACGCGAGAAATATTTGGAAAAGTAAAAATCTACGCAATCGAAGTCGCGGAAGAGAATTAATCAGTATCTTAAGCGCGAAAGTGCAGTCCGATTTCTTTCAAGCATTAACAAGAATTTGCATGATATTTTACATTTTTAATTTTTATTTAGATTTAATCTGTGTTATAAGTATATTAGGTAAATTGTAAATTGAATTGTAAATTGAATTGATTGTAAATTGATTTGATTTCACGCTGTCAATAGTGATGGGTAAAACTTGTTGTGAAATAAAACAAGACGAAGGCACTATCGACGCAAAGCCTTTTAGTGCTAAGCGAAGTTTAGAATACAATGTTATATGCCGACTTGACCGAGCTACCAAAGTTGTTTTCCACAAGCTATTTGTGTCGCGAACATTAGCGGCATGTTCACTTTTGCCAGTTATTTATCTTTTATATCTTTCTTTTCTTTATTTATGAGGAATACAAATAGATATGAATGTATTAAATTGTTAGTATTTTTACCACATGACTTTTTTTAGATTAAGTAAATATACTGTCACATTTTATTGTATTTATTTTTACAAATTTTGTATTAAACATGGGTTTATTATGTATTGTATACGAACATTTGTTATCTTAATATAATTTTGGCATACTTACTAGTAATTTCTCTGAAAAGGTAACACTATAGTAAGTAACAAGCAGCTCCCTTAATCAAAGAATTGAAAAAGGACATCAGAGCTCTTTAACTAAACAATAAGTGTTGTCTTTTGTGAATGAGCCTCTGTTTTTGACTTACAAGTAAAGATTGGTTTTATACAATTATATATAATTATAACGAGATAAATGGATGAATTTTAAATGAAATGTCCATACATATCTTATGTTGTAGAGAGCCTCGGAAACTTATTTTAACTCGTTGGTTTTCCTGTTGCGTGATGTATATAAAGTTGGTATTTGATGTCACCGTAGCCGGCAATATATTTGAAGTAAGCAATTTATTCTGTATGTTAAATTGCTATTAAACACGGAGGGCTATTTCTGCTTTTTAACAAATTTTTAACCAACTTTTTATTTAACGCGGTATATAAAAGAAATTAAAAGATGCAAAAGGTGCAATATAAAAAAAAATTAAAAAATTATAAAAAATTACGAAAACCAGAATTAGAGATCTTAATAGCGCTGACGTGAAGCGTGTTTAAAAAGAACTTGGGAATTTGTCTACTAAATATTTTAGCCAACCATTACCAATTGTTTTAAAGTATGGTGAAGGATACTATTTGAGCGAAGTTATATTTCAATCTGGATATATAATTTTTAATAAAAAATATTTAGTGAGTTGATAGGAGATCGATTGATCTATGCAATTAATTCGACTAACAACTCGGGGTAGGCCACTGTGATTATGAAAACTGTAAATTAATAGAATCAGTTTCGGAAATTTAAAAGTAAAATAATTGAATTTAAATGTAAAATGACTTAGATGTGTGGGATTTTTCCTCTTTTATTATAAATGCCAAAGTTAGTTTGTTACTTTCTTTTTTTTTTCACTCTGCTGCTTGCGGCAGGATTACTGGCAATGCAACCGACTTTTTAGGATTACTGGGATTACTAGTACAAACCCAGAAAGACTGCCAAAGAGTCCTACCACTTTTTCTTCTTCAAGGGCGATCGCGAAGCGGATCGGCACGAGCTTAGGCTTAGATAAATTTTGCGATGGAGAGATGTTATATTGATCTTGAAAAAAATATAAATAGCATGATTCTAAATCTAAATCTGGAACAATGACCAATTTTAGTATATATTGTATCCTGATGATAGCGTGGATGACGTGGTACTATTTTGCAGTGTCAACTAGATGTGGTATCAGCGTACCGTGTTTGCCAGTTATTATACTGCTATAATATGCTATGATATGTAAGCACTACTGTATTCCACTTTGAAAGACAATGTTGCATAATCACAGGGCAAAGAGATAGACCATCACATATCTTTGAGAGACGAGCGCAGCACAGAGCCAAGCACGCTCTGTGTGCTACTGTGTTGTTATAGGCAGGCGTGATGCTTACCATCAGGCGGACGATTTGCTCGTCCTTCACTTTATCTCGTAACAATACTGTTACAGAACGGAAGGGCAGTTCGCCGCGTTCAATGACTGCCTGTACCGCTCGATGTCTTCAGCTGGGTGGCTGCTGGTGATAGATGTCGACGAAGTGGTTGTGCCCCGTCGGGAACGCACCCTCGCAGCCTTACTCACCGCACTGCGCGCCGCCTACAATCCCCCCTCCAAGGCACCGTCGGCGTTCCTCTTTAGAAATGCTTTCTTTTACCTGCGCTGGGAGGTGGGTATTTCTTTCTTTAAGAAAAAATGGTACTTTTATTCTAATATACTAATATATGGTATTATAAGGGCGTTAAATTACACATGGAACATCACCCAGATCTGCTGCAATTGTATGTAGAAAAAATACGGATGGGAACCGAGCCCAACTGAAACTGCTCGAAAGAGTCGTTCTCTCATTTTGACAACTGCCAAATTGTTAAAATGGTATAAATCAAGGATTTTATTGCGATGATTCCCGATGCCAGTTAGCGGTAGCATAGTGAAGAAGATACATTAGGTGCTATATATCTGGGTATGTCGGATATCCGTCCAGTCAGCTTATGAGAATATATAAGTGACTGCATCAAGTATGTGTATATATTAGTGTACTATACTATCTTCCATATATTATTTAATTTACAGGATGACGCCGAATCGTCGGCGGATCTGGTGACCGCGCGCAAGACTCGCCGCTGGGCGGCGCCACACGCCCTCAAAAATCGCAGCAAGTACGCGCTGCGGCCTCGGGACGCTGTGGAACTGGGCAACCATTTTGTATGGGAGCTCGCGCCTGGCGCTAGTTCTGTGGGCGTACCCACTGACCGTGCTCTCCTTCACCATTATAGGGTATGAATCCCTTTATACTATTTCAAATGTATCATTATAATCATCAGTCTATGTTTTTTTACGCGATAAAGTGACGAGACGCCTGCCCATGACAACACAGTACCACACAGAACGTGCTTGGCTCTGTGCTGCGCTCGCCTTCCGGAGATATAAGATGGTCTATCTGTTTACTCTGTAATTTCGTTGGCATCATTTCTCTTCAAATCGGAATACAGTAGTACTTACACACCATTGCTTGGCGGGGAAATATCTGGCAATGCAGCGGTAGCGCCCCAGTCGGACTCTGCAAGAGACTTACCACTTAGAACAAAATATTCTCATACTATTTCAACGTATCACCATTATTATCATGAGCTTACATTCGTCCACTGCTGGACATAGGTCTCTCTCCCATGGCGCGTCACAACACTCAATCCTTTGCTCCCCTTCTCTAACCACTCCAATCTTACGTATGGTTCCATCGGGCCCAAGACCATCCACTATGCTTGCCTAAACGTGGTCTCCACTCTAGAACTCGTTCATACTAGTAGTTGGCGGTTCTGCGGTATATATGACCAGCCCATTGCCACTTCAGCTTGCTAATTTGTTCCGCTATGTCGGCAACTCTACTTCTCTGCCGAATTACCTCATTTCTGGCATTTCAACGCCGAATAGAGATCTGTAGTCGTATTCGTCTTATGTAGAATGATGTTTGTGATTTTAGTCTGTGCGACTCTGTAAAGTATCATCAGGATCCCGAACCCTTAGAAATGCCAAGTTTTCACGAGTATATTACGTACATGTAGTATGTACACTATAAAAATGGACGTTTTTTTATATAATATGATTCTCGAACATCATACAGTACTATACTACAGCGCTTACCCTCTCCTATGTATAAATATAGTTTGCTAAAGTTTAAAGCCCTATTACCCTTTACGATCGGCCCATAGTGTTTCTGGACGGCCTGATTGTGTAGTCTACGCAAGTACACAAGCAGGCCGTCCTGAAACACTATGTTGTAAGACCGTTGCTAGCAGTCTATCCGCATTTATACATCGTTGTAAACATCCTATTCTCTAGCCACATTTGCAAAGACATTTATTTTTTTGGTTATTTACATTACATGAAATAACGCGACGAAAAACTTATTGAAAATTTACCATTATGAAGTTTTCGTTGTTAATCATGGGATCTTTATTTGATGTTATAGAAACTTTAAACTGTTAAAGTTGCCCTAGTAGCCCCAGTTGGACTCTTGCAGAGTCCGACTGGGGCGTTACCACTGCACTATCAGTTGTTTTGCCGCCAATCAGTAGTGTGTAAGCACTACTGTGTTCCGGTTTAAAAGAGATAAACTTATATCTCTGGGTGACTAGCGCAACACAGCGCCATGCACGCTTTGTGGGGTACTGTGTTGTTTTGGGTAGGCGTGACGCTTACCATCAGGCGCACGACTTGCTCGTCTCGTCACTTTATCAGGTAAAAAATAAAACTGTACGTAACAAATGATATTTTTATGAACATTTTGTAGATTCAGTGCCGCACCGTAAATATATCTTTGTAGCTTTCTCTTATTTCTTTCATGTGAACGTTAAAAACATGTAATCTCCATTAGATAATGTATTTAACGTCATCGTGATCATTATTTAAGTGTAAAAATGCATAATTACTATTTACATACATATATGTATTTACGATGTGTAAAAATGACGAATGGAGCGATAATTGGCTGTTCGCTGATTGCAAGCGTTAATTGATACCGTGCAATGCATGATTAATTGCAAACTTCGATTGCGTGTAAACATGCGAATTCGTGTGTGACGGCCTCGGCACAGACTGGCTAAAGAAATCATAGTAGGTGGAAACCCACATAGAAGTATGTTCTGTACTATAGAACATACTTGTATGTGGTTCTCTACAGGGGTCGTTTTTTGAGTCGAATGAGTTAAAAATTGCAGTTTTTAAAGATCCACAAAATTTTTCCTGCTAACAATAAATAGTATTTGCATACATAAAGTCTCAGGGCAAAAAACGAATCTTTTTATTTATAATAGTTAGATTTTTTAATATAATTGTCATACCAAATAATTACAAAACATTATATAAGTAATATCTATTGATGTATGGTAATATTTACTATAGTATCTATAGGTCAATTTTAACTCAATTTTTTAAAAGCCTAATCTAAGAAAAAGTATACTAACAGCTGTTAAATTATCTGTTTAATGTCATCTGAGCTGCTGAAAGTCCGGTCATTGCTTTGATAAAATTTTTCTTTTAAATATCACAAACTAGCGAATCCTACCTGAGCTGGTGTTTTAAGCACGTGTGTTTTGAAAACCAAAGAGATGTTATCAGCTCAATCACTAGATGTGGAAATATAACATATAAAATTGCTAGGTGACGAGCGCAGCGCAAGGATAAGCAGAATCATTTTAGCACTGAGTTATTAGGGGCAGGTGTCTTGCTTACCATCTGGATCTCAGTTTGATCGTTTCATCACTTTATCACTAAATAATATAATATAACAATCTATATAATATAATACTTGAACATAAGAATCTGTTTACCTTTGCAATGTGTTAACTTAACTTACTGTTTTACTTTCTGGAACACATATTTTGGGTTACAATTATTGTCTAGCAAAATGTATTATATGTTTTTGATGTATACATGATTGTTACCTGTTTTGTGTTTAATAAAAAAATAAAAGAAAATAAATAAAATAAATAAAATAAATAAAAATAAATAAAAAACGTAATTACTGAACATAGAGATATTACATCTCAAGCATCTAAGTGACGAACACAACGTAGTAACAACATAATTTATGTAACACTGTGTTGTTAGGGGCAGGCATGGGAATCAAAACAACAGAGAGTCGACAGGACTCACCTCTATCGAACAGCACTTTCGCCTGGCCGTGGATAGAGAGAAGTTCAAGGAACTAACGGCCAACCTTTAGTAGTGAAAAGGCACAATAAGAAGAATCTAGCTTACTATCCGGCTCCCACTTATTCTTTTCTAAACTTCGTTTCCTAAAAAAAATCGTACATAATTACTTGACATAGAGACATATCATCTCAAGTCTCTAAGTGACGATCAACACATAGTGCCAGCAGAATCTATGTAGCACTGTGTTGTTATAGGCAGGAATCTCCCTTACCATTTGGCGCATGACTTACTCGTCTCATCACTTTATCTCCTAAAAAGTCGTGATTACTGGGCAAAGAGATATAATATCTTACGTCTTTACGTCATGAGCGCAGCGCAGGACCGAGCAGAATCTATGTGGAGCTATGTTGTTATGGGCAGGGGACTCGCTTAACATTAGCCACACAGTTTGCTCGTCTCGTCACTTTATCTCCTAAAAAAGTGCAATTATTGGGCAAAGAGATATAATATGTTACGTCGTTAGGTGATGAAGGCAGCGAAGGGTCAAGCAGAATCTATATGGTACTTTGTTATGGACAGGCATTTCGCTTACCATAATATTTTACGTTTTTAGGTGAACAGTGTAGCACAGGGCCAAGCACTATATGGCACTGTGTTGTTATGGGCAGACATCTCGCTTAACATCAACCACAGGCTTTGCTCGTCTCGTCACTTGACTTGATGACGAGCGCAGCACAGAGCCAAGCACGCTCTATGTGGTACGTGTGTTGTTATTGGCAGGCGTGACGCTTACCACCAGGCGCACGACTTGATCGTCTCGTCACTTTATCTGATTAAATAAAAATCTAAAAATTCCACAGATTGCCTGCGAGTATGGCGGTGTCCAATGCCTGACAGTGCCATCGACTGTAGACCGAACAGCCCATCGCTGGAGCGACGAACTACTGCAACGTGTCAAAGCCGAGAAGGAGGCTTATACGAAAACATGCCCCGTCTAAAGGTCCCTAGGAGTTGCCGAATTGTACAAATCACCTTATTCATACGTAGGTATTAAACATTTACACGTTTATTATTTATTCTTGTAACGTAAGATACTGATCCCGAAAATTTTGATAATCGTACTCGTAAGCCAAATTGTGAAAGTATTGTGCGTAGTGTTGTAAGTGTTTGTTTTTGTTTTATGAGAAACTCTTTGATTGTTTTCGCATTGAATTGAAGAAGTTTAGTTACATGAGCAATTCTTGTAATTCTTTTTAATTTATATTTGCTTTTGAATTGACAATAAGGAAATGATTCTGTTTTACAAAAGAGTTTGTACGAAATACTAAAATTAAGTACGCCATTATCAATACTATACCGAAAGTATTTAATTGTTGTCAGTGATTTTTCCATAACTTATCTTAATTTTACGTGCTTACTTATAAATTATAACTAACTTTTTATTGTATTAAGAGTTTTAGAAAGGTTTTTAAAATTATGGTCTTTTGATA
>DWGO01001074.1:0-10326 GCA_018247635.1 Eurytides dolicaon deicoon | reverse complement strand
AAAAGTCTATAGACACAATTTTTTCACTAATATTTACGAATAGTAAATATATTAATCAAAATATTGAATTTAAATCAATACTGAATATAATTTATCATCACATATATAAATCGCACTTATATGAAACTAAAACACGTGTGTGAATGTAGGCACTAGAAACATGTGGATAAACACTATGAATATGAAAATAGTGAACAGAGGCGACGATGGTGCCAACTTACGCGACTAATAGAGGTTCTATATCTATTTTGTTGGTAGCTTTTGTTTCGAGACTGCAACCGTTGCAACTTCATACACTCTCATCATTTTTTCATAACGCGCCTAAAGAAGTATAACTTCAAAAAAGAATCTGGGTATCAGCTGTATTAGCACAAATTCTTTCTCAATTGACAGTATTTTACTAGACCGAGAACAAACCAAGGTCGGCATTATAATGTAGATAGTGTCTTATGATTTACGCTTCCAGTTTTTGATTAGTTCTGTTCCTATAATTGTGGGTATCACAAATCGGCCCTTGTTGTGAAAGTGTCTATACATCAGCCTAATCTACAGTTCGGTATACCATGAGACATATACTTTCCCCAATATGTTTTAAAGCTTTCATAAGTTCTATCATGCCTTTATTCTTGCATATTTGATCATATTATTTGCAAGGAAGGCCAGTCATAAAATCTTCGCGTCCTAGCAATTAAGCTCCAGTCAGAAGAAATTTCGACTTTTTATTAGAAACCTAAGCTTATTTATTTAAGCTTTTGTTACGCGATAAAGTAAAGAGACGGGCAAGTTATGCGCCTGATAGTAAGCGTCACGCCTGCTTGGCTCTGTGCTACGCTTGTCACCCAGAGGTATAAGGTGGCTAAGATTCTAAGCTTCTTTCGTAGCACTAATTCACTGGCCTATCCAGGGCCTTGCAAGATTCAGAAGAAGTTTTTATACTTTTGTATTATGGCATACGTCGAATGACTTTTATCATCTTGGATTTCGGGCCAGTGGAGGATTCCTCGCGGAATGAAAACACTGACTTTTAAAATGCAATTAGTTATCGGCCCTGAATGATCACACTACAGTCCATCCTCGTAAAAGTTAGCAACGCTAAGGCTTGTATCTTGCGTGTGTACAATAAAAAAATAAGTTGTTTGTGTTTTGTTTTTGAAAAGAAAATGTAAACAGAAATTGCTTCTTTGATATTACTAAGGAGTTTGGTGTATTTAAACTTAAACCTTTAAATTGCCATTGCTTACTCGGACATCATCGTGTCGAGTATCACCATTCGCTATACACTTGGCCATATACCTATAGGTGGTATAGCAAAACAAATCTTTAGCGCGATTCGTGGATCCCGAATGCCGGACAACGCCATGGATGTACATTTTACGTCCACAGTTTTGTTATTAGACTAGCTAATTTAAAACACGTCATATTTGGCATGTGGTAGGACTCTTTTAAAGAGTCCGTCTGGGGTAGTCAGTACTCGTACCACTGCATTGCCAGTTATTCAAACGCCGTAAAGTTTGTAAACACTACTATGTTCCGCATGGAAGCGCATGAAGGATCCGCAATGATGCCAATTTAATCATTGGGCATAGAGATGGAAAAACTTAAGTCCCTAGTGACGAGGTAAACGCAGGGCTAGGCCAGGTTCTGTGTGGCACTGCGTTATTTTGGGCAGGCGTGTCGCTTACCATCAACCGTACGACTGGCTCGTCTCGTCACTTTATCTAAGAAATAAAACAATTTTGTTCTTTTTTGTAAATAAATTGAGAGGAGGAGCAAGCGATAATGAACTACTGTAACTAACTGCCCATGACAACCAGTACTTTCAACTGTACGAGTTCACAAGTGCCTGGCTCTGCGCTGCGTTCGTCACCTAGAGTGTAAGATAGTATACCACTAATCGCCGTAATTACTTCACATTGCAACATACTAATGCGCGCAACTTACTTGAAGATAAATTAATAGGGCTGTGATCATTCCCCAGGTGGACTTTGCAAAATAGTCCTTCTATTTAAGTAATAGTGAAGTTTAGGATTAAAGGAACTTTTTGAACCAAAACCGAAAGAACCGTAAGGTTTAATGTCGGTCCGATAATCCTCGAAAAATATCAACCGATATGTTATATCCATAATGACGCTAAAATTTTCATTCTCTTCAAATAATAAAATGTTAAAATGTTATTCCTAATATTTTGTTTTTTTTTCTTTTATAGGAAAAAGTTATTTATTGTTTTGTTTTTTGTAAGTTATTTATTGTCATATACAAACCACAACTTATGAACCATGCATAATTTGTGTTTTATATATGACCTTTATAAATTTTGAGATCGATGCGGACATTTAAACAAATAAATTGACTTAATACATATACCTAAATCAATTAGAATAATTTACATAACTGGATGAAATAACTAGAAAATACAGCTCATAGCTCGAGACCCGCTACGTATAAGTCTAAGCACTACCGACGAAGTACTTATCATCATATTTGTATGCTTTATAATCCAACAAATCTCTGGCAATATGGCGGTCTGTCTGGTTTCTGATGAAATAAAGAATCTTCAATATATACGTCCTCACATGAACCCGTAACGCTTTTTATTTTTGATATTCGTGTATAAGGCACACTAAGAAGTTAGTTTTCTTTTTGTTCAGTCTTTTGCTTACGCGAAGCATAGATTCGTATTATTATTGGCATAAATGTAGTTTTTCGGACGTGGACGATTTTACTGATAGCTATATAGGCTATTAGACTAGACAGAATATTCCATGTATAGTCATAATAAAATATTTTGAAAGTGGAAGTAAACGCGGTTTACAGAAACACATAACTAAGGTGGTTTCCAGTTGTCTTAATTTTGACTGGGTTTCGAGCAAGGTTTTCTAATATTTATACTAGTTATATAAATTTCCAATATTTATATTTATAAATTTAAGGTTTTCTATTATTTTAACTATAAAACGACGTCCACCGTTTTATAGGATACATCTGTAACAGCTTAGCGTTAGCCGTACAACGAAACCACAGAAACATTAGCTTTCTAAAATGAATAAATCACCCTAAAAAGAGATTTTATACAGGACATAGGCTACCTTCTCAATTGGAAACGAAATTGGAAATTCGAAAAGTAAATCAAAATCGACTAATCAAAGATAAATCATACATAATCCTTAAAATAGTCATATAAACATCGTGCAATAAGTGACAAGTGCTGTCCAGTTTTAAGTATACGGAATTGAGTTATTTTAGTCACTAAAATACGAAAATATAGAAACTGTTTTACAATTGTCCTCTATATTATTTAATAACCATTACCTTTCAATTTAGAGTGAACTATTTACGCGAATAATACATATAAATTAAATTAAACTATTCTTTTCGTTTTTCCTATTTTATTTAACGACATTTTTGGATGCTTAACGACAATATTTCGAAGGAACTCTCTGTTTACCCATTTTAAACTATTTACTTTAATGATGATTGAATGTTGACCGTTTGACGAAGAGGTATGTAAAAATTCAAAAGCGTATCATATACTCACGATGTAGACTGACTGCATACATAAATGATATTGTTGGACTCATTCTTTTATATGTGTATTTGTGTATTGTATGGTATATTATATATTTTTGTATATAGTATATTTGTTTTATATTTATTATTAATACTTAAATTATTATTAAAATATATTATTTTATGTTTATTTTAGGTTAATTTTATATATTTATTTTCTCCTCTTTCTTTTCAATTGACGCACCTTCCTCGTTTATCTCTGTAACACCTACAGGTAGACTGGTAGAGAATGCCTCAGGCATTAAGTCCGCCTCTACACATTTCGTGTGAAAGTAAATAAATAAATAAATAAATACAGGAAGTATTAATGGAGGGTCAAATTACTATCTTTAACCAGTTAAATTGAAACATCCGCGGAAGTAGTAATAGAGAAAGCTTACGTAAAGCGTACGTCCATATACTCGAATAAGTTCATAGTGCGGAGAGCAAATACATCAACCGACAGAAATAACGACAGATCCAAACTCAACATTTTTCATAACCAAAATACATTTCCTAAATTGCAATTAATATTTATATTTATGAAGAAATCGGCGCCTTATGGATGGTAAATTACCGTCATCAGTTATTACATGCACTAAAATATAAGCAGTAAATGGAAAATAGCACAATTTTAAGTACATAGGTGTGGTCCGAAAGTATCAGCGACAAGTCTGTCAGCGACAGTTGTTCCACAAATCGTCCATTGCAAATGAAAGGTAGAGAAACTTTTCGTAACAGTATTTAAAAGAAAAACTTTTGAGTTTCTTACCGGTTTTCTTCAGTAAAACTGCATAACTACTACCGGTGGTAGCTTCCTTGCGGGTTAAAAAAATGACGATTCGAAAGTGCTTGTTAAGGTCTATTTGAATAACGTACCGTTGATGATGTTTTCCACAAGTGAAAGTAATGCTTTACAAAAACCAAACAATTTATGTAACTAGAAAAATTGAGCGTAACTTACCGTTGATGCTGCTACTCCTCGTGGAATCGCCTCGGTCGCCTAGGATCGCGCTGACGCTGAACTTCAAAGGTGGCTTCTTCTGTTCGTAGTCATCACAGCTCCTCACTATATCTTCCGTGTTCTGCCCTGCCTCCCTGCTCGGTTCTTCATCACCTGAATTCTCTTGGTAACCGTGCAAGTTGAAACGTTTCTCCAACTCCTCTAAACGACGGATCCCCGAAGAGCTAGTTCTATGACAGGCGTAGGGCGGGCAATCGAACGCGCCGCAAGTGTGACACCTACGTGTTAGAGTCGGCACGCTGAGTACCTCCTTATCAGGGGCCCGAGGGTCTGTATAACGTTCGCTGTAGTAGCCTTCACTTTTCATATCATAGTTTTCTTCTTCTTCTCTGCTTTTAGAGTCATCGTCATTTTCCATTTTAGACTCGTCTATAGATTCCCTACGCTCAACCTCTTGCCCCTCCCTCGCTTCTTCCGCCTCTGGTGAGTTATCTCTCGAGAACCTTTGCAGCACGTAGCTCTCCAGCTGTTGATTGATATAGTGGCTACGGTAATCGCTCTTATGTTGCAAAATATTGTCCACCAGGAACGGCGATGGCACACCCAAACCCTCACCGCTCTTATAGCACAGACTCTGAATCGTCTTCAGCATAATGCCGCGGTCGAGGTTGCTACGCGCGACGAACGGATTGAGCTTCAGCGGTCCATGCTTCAAATTATCCGTCGGGTACATCATATGATCAAAGCGATGGTGATTATTAGCGAACGATTATCTAATAATCGCTATATTTACGCCGACTTTATAGAAAACATCACTGCGAGATGTCACTACACTATTACGGAATTGTCAGAACCGCTGCAACTCGTACTGTCAATGTTTGAAAAGTGACAACGAAAGCAACGTTCTACGGAGTGTATCGTCGTCATGTAGTCGGGGAGGTGTGATGCACATGCGTCGCGGATGGAGGTTGAACATCGACTGACTTGAAGGGAGTGGTTCTTCAGAAAGGGGCGGGTTTCCGGACGCACGGGGTGGCTTTTTAGCCATGCTTTTGTGCGCGCTCGTCCAGCGTACGCTGAGCCGTCCAACCCTCTTATAGCGTGGCAGTAGAGGGGATTTCACTACGTTCGTGATCGCTCAAACTGGCCGATTAATATCTAACGAAATCACCACGTACGGATAATGATAATGGAATTTGATTCGTATCACGAATCAATAGAGGCGGTTTTTGTTCACAATTATCGCGTTAGTAAATTTGCGGAGCCCGTATTAGTGGATTACTGAGTTTATACGCGAGTCTTTATTCATAGGTCAAGAGACAAAAGGGTTTATGAACGTTAATAGTATTTCGCTCCGTCTCTATTCTTTGATGATATGTTATAAGTAAAATTTGTTTTATCATTCATTTGTCTTTAATATTAAAACCTTATTAAAATTTAACTATACATCAAGTAAATTTGTTATGTTCAAAAATATGTATGTAATATTTAATCCCGAATCCGTCCTGTCCCGAAAATGCAAACTTTTTAATATGACACTGATGTTACTTTCAACTAACTTCTAAAAGGAGGCGGTACTCAATTCGGTTCATTTTGGTTTTGAGACAACCTATCATGTTTTAAACTCAAAAAAATAAAGTAGATTACAGAGACTGCCATAGCTATCTTTGATCTATCAAAGTTAATAAGCCAGCAAACAAGACAAAACTCATATTGAATTATTTTACATATGCCACATATTAATAACAGAACGAATTTGCTTTTAAATTGTACGGTGTGCTGTTTCTTTTATCGCTGGTTCTATACGCCTCTACAAGCCAACAATTATGATAATCAATTATGATATTTTATAAAACCATACTTATACGTATTTCGGACATCGGAACAAATAATAAAACATCATCAGCCTGAGTTAAAAGTAGCGGCTATTGTAACTAGTTGTAGTGTTTACCGAGCTACGACGTAGCGACGTAGTAACGTCTACGAATACTCGTAGGGAAGCGTAGGCTTAGCTACGAAGTTGTTCGTTAATTTATGCAGAAATGAGTGAAAGGTAGAATCGTTATTATAAAATCATACCTTGGGTTAGAAATGTTATAAATATTGTCAGGAATATTTTACATCCGTTAAATAATATTATTTTTCGCCCTAAGTAAACTCTATTCACATTTAGTATTTTTTGAACGATGATCGATTTCATTTTGTAGGAAGTTTAAAAAATTCTAATGCTGTCAGCATTAGAATTTACTATATATACTGCTCGAATGCCAAATTTAGGCTATTCTATTTATGAGTTTTTTTTTATTACAATAAGATCTTAAAACATTGAATAACATAAATATAATTTTGGCTTTGATTTCGGCTAAGACAATATTGAAAAGCGATGGAATGCTTCAAGCATTATATCATATTTTCTTGTACTATTTATTTTATATTACATTTAATTACTTATTGAATGAAGACGGTAATAATGACTATTAAAACACGCATATTGATTGTTTAAGTAAAAACCGAGTCTTTTGATAAAGGTAATAGAGTCCCAAGGGAAAAACATAGGGTCTTATTAAACATTGTTAAACTTAGTGGATTCAAGATCTTGCGTCTGGCCATTCGATCCTTGACATAGGTTTAACATGATTATTACGGCGAAAACTTAAATTTTTTAGCTTTCTTGTTAAGCCCGAATATCTAACAAGACACTCATTTCACATTTTTTTTTAATTAGATACACAAGACGAGCAAGCGTCACGCCCGCCCATAACCACACAGTTCCACACCGCGTGCTTAGCTCTGTGCTGCGCTCGTCATCCAGAGATATTAGATAATCTATCTCTTACACAGTATCACACTGAGCGTGCTTGGTATTGCGCTGCGCTCGTCACTCAGTGATATTAGATGGTCTATCTCTTTGCCCAGTAATTTCACTGGCATCATTGCCTTAAAACCGGAACACAGTAGTGCTTAGACACTACTGCTTGGCGGCAGAATATCTAACAGTGCAGTGGTACCACCCCAGTCGGACTCTGCAATAGTCCTACAACTTAGAGAAATATTCATGAGACAGACAAAAAACTATACTCACTAATTCAAAACCCTTAGCAAGGAATAAGTCATATTTAACGGGTGTCCCAAACACTGCGGAGCTTTCTTTAAATATTCATTCAATAAGTGGACCCCTTATAGGGTATATTGTGTATGATAGGACTCTTTTGCTAACTCTGCCGTTTGAAGTAACAATTTATATCAGTCATAGTATACAAGTAGTCCAGTTAGACGTGGTAGCTCAGTGTCGGGGTGCTCGCTTTTAATTCAATATACTCGAGCAACCCGAGTTCTAAACCCGGTGCCGGCACCAATGAATTTGTTAATCTTCTATTAACAATATTAAGTGGTGATGAGCTTAACGGGGTGCTTAGGAAAGCATCGTGAGGAAACCTGCATATTTAAGAAACAATTAAAAAAATCTTAAATATGTGAAATCCGTCAACCCACACTGGGGCAGTGTGGTAGACTACCTTCTATATAGAGAAGGCCTATGCCCATTTGCATTGCCAGTTATTCAAAGTTTATTGTAAAGCAGCAATGTGTACGCACCACTGGGTTCCGGTTTGAAGGGTAATGTTTCCAACGTAATTACTGGACATAGAGATATAATATATTTAATCTCTAGGAGACGAGGGCAGCGATGACGTAAAAGCTTATATTAATGGTTTTTCAACAACAATGTCGGAATTGGTTAGCTGAATATACGTGAAAATTAAAACTGGCAAACATTACAGAGCTTCGCCCAAAAGAGTAGAGCTATGAAGAAAAAAAACACTTTTCAATTTTCGAATTAGACACACCCCCTATCCGTTATTGGTTGCTCACTGATGGTAGGAAGGCAATATCAGCCATCGCGCGTTGCAAACAACTTTATGCGTAATATTCTTAACTTTAAAGTTTAATTTTCCTAGAATGAATCAATTGAGATACGTAAAACTGAAAGATAATAAATGAAAGAAGAATGGATTTTTCCCGCCATTGTAAGAGAAGCGGCGCGAAGGAATTGACTCGTAGTAAATCATTTCAGTATGAATTTGAAAGTATTAACGTGGAATAATTTTATAGGAATTCATGATTAAAGAATACTTTATTTTCTATTGAAAATGGATGGGTAGTAATGGAATACTAAGTTATATAGTTAATAATGTTTTAACGGTTTCAAATCCATATTTTAAAACAGTTAAACAACGTTTGTATACAATATGAAAAATAATAAATACTTTTTTATTCTTATTTTTTTTTTTTATTTTGATATTAAAACCAAGTACACATACATTCACATACATTATCCTCTTTATCATCTTATTAAACTTAAATTGCGTTTTAGTTCTCGATTACAATTCATTGTTATGAATATTTATATCGTTTCCTCCCGTTTGTCAAAAGTTAATATTTGGAAGATATTAACGAACGTATATTAAAAAAAAACAACAAAAAATGTTCACATGAAAATTCATATAATTATATTTTCCTCAATTTATTTTATAATGATTGGCTGAATTTTGACAAACGGGTAAACTATTGTTTATGAAAACTAAATGATTAGCATATGTGATCAACTGGTGGTATGAAACATGCTTGCAGATGAGAGCACAGCGTCACGTAGAGTTGGCTCAATACAGCGTTCATCATCTACAGTTATAATTGTAGTATCTCTTGATACAAGTATGCTCAGCAATTTTTATGTAAACATTGCCCTTTAAACCGTATCAAAGTAATGCGTTTCTTTACAAATATATTAAGTTTAACAGCATTTGTATTTTGCTGTGACAAATACATACTAGAACATCCGAAATATTACGTTAGTGAACAGGAGCGTATGATACAAATAAAATTTTCTCTTAAAATTCACGGGGTGAGTAAGGTAGCCGGGATCCAATCTTTTTCAGACAAAAGCAGAGAGCAAAGCAAAAGTGGACTAGGACTCTAGCAGAGTCCGACTGAAGCGGTATGACTGCATTGCCAGATATTCTGCCGCCAACAAGTAGTATGTAAATACTACTGCGTTTCGGTTTGAAGGGCAATGATTCCAGCGTAATTACAGAGTAAAGATATAAACCATCTTATATCTTTGGGTGACGAGCGCAGCATACAGCCAAGCACGCTCTGTGTTGTACTGTGTTATGGGCAGGCGTGACTGTAATTATACTGGCACCATTGCCCTTCAAATCGAAACGCAGTAGTGCTAACACACTACTGTTTGGCGGCAGATTATCTGGCAATGCAGTGGTACCACCCCAGTCGAACTCTGCAAGAGTCCTACCACTTTAAAACATTATTTCAATGTGTCCTTTTTTATCACATTGCTAGCTATGCAGACGTTGTTATGTCCTCGTCGGTACATATCTGACGAAATAACAATATAAAAACAACAATAACTTAGCAACTACTGCAAATGAGTAATCCAAAATTAAGACTTTATTCTCCTTCCTAGTCCGGGAGAAGGAACCACAGCATCGCCATTTAATCTCGCCAAGCTGTAATATACTAGCATTACTATCTTTCGGAAGGGTAATGTATCCAGCGTAATTACTGAGTAAAGATAGATAAGATCTTAAATCTCTGGGTGACGAGCGCAGCACAGAGATAAGCAAATGGCACTATGTAATTATAGGCAAATATATCGCTTACCATCAGGCGCCCGACTTGCTCCTTTCATCCCTTTATATTTTTATTGCTTTTAACAATTATATGTATAAGGTTGTCATATAAACGTATTTATTTATACATATTTAATTACCACCTACTCTTGCACTAGGTAAGTCCTGTAT
>DWGO01001073.1:0-10327 GCA_018247635.1 Eurytides dolicaon deicoon | reverse complement strand
GCATAACCGTAATGTTTTTCAAAGATTAATTAATATTGTTTGCCACTATAGTCCAACAAGAATTACCTTTTAGAGATCATGATGAATCTAAAAACTTATTGAATAGAGGCAAATTTAAAAAAAAATTATATTATAGAATGTCTACAAATTTTTGTTCAAATTTAAGTGGATAGGACTAGTTTAAAATTTTGGGTTTGCCCTATGATATGACCTAAGGCACGCCACTGCCAGAAAATGGTAGCGTTGAGCTTAAAACGACACATGTATCAAGATATTTTATGAAAATAAATGATGACGAGACGAGTCGACAAATCGGCTGCCTGATGTCAAGTGACACCCTTGCTCATAACAGTGTAATGTCATGTATTGTTTTGAAATAACTAAAAAGTTTCAAGCTTTATAATGAAGTAAAAATCCATTTCGACTTCGTAATTATAATATTTTTAAAAAAATATTAAAAGGTGTGGTGAGAAATAAAATAACATGTTAAACTGAAACATTTTATTTAAATTATAACTTTTTCTTTTCATATAAATAACGCTCTTTTAAAATGTAACTGGAAGCCTCTACATAAACAAGGTTTAAAAGTTACATAGGTATAACAGTACAATTGGATACGTTAAATAAGCTTCGCGCTAAAATAATTGTACGTGATACAGATAATAATTTCGTAGAACTGGTCAGTAGTCACGAAAGGAGATCAAGAACGTCAATCAGTGGTCACCTAAAAATGTAGAAGGCAAAAAATTAGTATACCTAATAATAAATATAAACGCAATCCGGGCAATATTACTTTTTTAAACGAAATATTGATTAAATAAGATTCACGTTGTTTGCATAACGATACACGTTTTAAAATGTAACAAATATAGAAATTTTCACAACACTTTTTTTTTATTTTAAGGCAAGTTTTGACAAATGCACAGCTCTGTCCAATAAATACAAACAAATAATGTCTGAAATAATGTTGTTAACATAAACAAATAATTTTCGTCGCTACATTCGTTGTCTTTGTAATTAAAATTTTACATAAGAATTCATGTACTTTACTTATGATAATAATTTAGGATAAAATCTTAGCACTCAAATAGTGTTCATAAATTTAAACAGTAAATAACATGCACAAATTGTCGTCTTTATCGTGCGATAGAATAAAACCATATAAAAACATTCCAAATACACATTTGATCGAAAAATTTTGGCACAAAATTTACAACGAAACACACAAAGTCGAATGTATGCACTTGATAAAAGGGTTAGGGACAAATTTAAAATTTAGAAATAAAGAATCACAGGTTTATTCCACTAAAAATAATTGCAACCTCAAGGAAATTAGCAAATGTGCTTATATAAATGTTGTATTATACAATAACTCGATGTGTTTTTAATCTTTTAAATTTAGTAGATTACTATAATACAAACGATATATTAAAATTGCAGAAGCATTTATACCTACATTTTATAATGCTAAAATGATTTACAAACATAAAAATTAAGTACGCTTGACAGTGATTTGGTATATAATGGTAAAAAGATAAGCAGCTTACATAACAAAAATAAAAATTTTAAAAGTAAACTTATTTATAACTTACAAACGTGATTTTTGATTAAAAAAAGAAAGAAAAGAAAACATGACATTGGATAAGGGGACAAAAGTAAGGGAAAATATCCGTTTTGATTGAAAAGTTTGCCTGCGTTAAAATTAAATTAATAGCATAGCGATGATGGTTATCATTGCCAACAGCAAGCCGAGGAGTGTCAACCAGTCCATATCAGCCAGGTGCTGGGAGAGCATCAGAGTATAAGAGCAAGCTAACATCAACGTGCCAGATTCGTGCCAGTTTCGCTTTGGCTGCGCGTTATTGCTTGCTAAAACAACAAAAAACAATGCATACAATAAAAGAAACGAAAACGGGTTAGCGCGGCATGCGCAAAACTCAAACTTGCGCTCTATACATTTACAACAACCTTAGCGCAAACAGTGTAATGAAAATAAACAATGTGAGCGATTGGGATGCAAATGGTTAAAGTGACGTCCAAACACCGTGCATGAGAACAGAAAACGTACCTCTGTGTTCCTTTTCTGAACTATTACAATGCTTCTTGACCCTCCACGGGACTACATCTGATGGCAGTGAATTGTTATGACTAGTATCGCCCTCGTCGATGGAGAGCCTTCTTAAGTGCTGATTCATTGTCTTAACCAGCTTTGGCGAGTTCAAATCGTTGCGCGGCTTTTTGGCAGTCTCATTATTTTGTTCGGTACAATTTGTCATCGGTTTGACGTTGCTCTCTAGTTTGAATATTGTCGCGAGTTCCTCTGATGAATTATATTCGGTTGAGTCAGCTGCGTCCCTTTTAACATCGAAGTCATCTTCGTAAACAGATAAATTAGCAGAATCTCTTTCATTAACTCCTTCTTTATTATTATTTTCTTTTATGTCGTTTCGCATCTGCCTAGCTTCTGACACATCCGCAAACTCTCTAGTATTGGTTTCTTCATTTTTTGTTGACTTAGATATAAATAACTTTTCGTTAACTTCAGATATTCCCGCGATTAAATCGGATATTCCGTCTTTCAATTCCTTAAAAGCATTTATCTCGTCTATTTCTTTCATTTTGTCTGAAGGATTCAAAAAAGGGTTAAGTGAATTTATTTGAGGAGTTATCTGCCTTTCTTCTTTGATCACGTTTTCTATAGGATTTTCCTTTATTTTTGTGCTCGTTGTATCATTTTGTAAAATGATTGGGACCAAATCAGAAGCAGTTTTTGTACTGTGTACCTTACTAATATTTTCTTGGACTTTAACAGGATCAGCCGATGAATTTTCATATGAAGAGAATTTTAAGCTTTCGTCATAAAATTTTAAGTCTTTATCAAAACTATGTTTCAATTGATCTTCCACTTTGTGAATTTGATCTGATATAGTAAATAAACTGTCTTCAGTTGTCTTACCTTTTGATGTATTATGTACATCAATCAACTGTTCTTCATCTAAATTTTGTTCTTTAATGTTGTCATTTAATGCATTGTTATGTTTTCCGTCTGACTCTGTGTTATTAGAAGGTCTGCTTGTCAATTCGTTCAAAAAACTCAACCTACTTTCCGTGAGTCTATTTTGGATGTCTGTTGTTTTTTCAGTGTTATTTCGATTTTTGTCTAATTCTGCCAAAGCCACGCCAAGTTTATTACTAGTATCCATAGCTTCTTGAGCGAGCATACTAAGAACTTGTTGAAATTCATCTTTCGATGATCGCTTTGATGATTGTGGTGATTTATGTGACGGTGATGAACTTTTTGACTTATCACATGGTGATGACTTAGCAAAACATTTATCGTCACTATGAATGAATGAGTCGTCTTTTGCAAAATGGTGGGTGGTGGTGTGCGGGTTATTAACAAATATATTGACTGTATTATTACGCTGTTTTACCTTATTACGAGGATAATAATCTTGTTTTGTTTCTTTATTTTCGTAGGTTTCACGAAGGCGTCGCATTACATCACTATTACTGTGTGTCTTTTGTAAAACAGGAGCTTTGCTCATATTTAATGCATCGTCAATTTCTTTTTGAATCATGGTGAAAATATTAGCTGAAAGTGATCTAATAGCACGCTTCTTTTTGATGTTCTCACTGGAGTCTTTCCCATGTAGAAGATCGTGATAGCTATGATTATTGTTGACTTGTCCAATGTAATCATCGCTATTAAATAATGGCGTATGCTTATTGTCTTTCCTTAAACTTCTGTACGCTAAGTCATCAGACACGATATCTGGAGATCTTTTTGGTATGAAACGTGATCTTCCCTTATTTTCAGGTGTAGCATGCAAATAATCACTTTGTGGGGCTGGAGATACTGGCCCAACAGGAATACCGAAAGGCGGTTGGGGGTCTATTGTTTTTAAGCGATTATTTGTTTGTTTAATATTTCTATACACAACATCGTCATAAACGATGTCAGGTTCGTTTCGTTCCGAATGTTTATCATCATCTGATGCGTAAGGAACATAAACTGGCGAAGCTAACATGTAACTAATTTGAGCCTGAGTTTCATGGAAATTTGGTTTTTCCTTTTTAGAAAAAGAATTCATTCTCCTGAACGCCATATCGTCCTGTAGTTTGTCTGGTAAAGTGGACCTGCGCGAAATGCGTCTTAAGGGGGTCGTTGGTTGGCTTCGTAGTTGTATTTCATTATCATTTCCGTTCCAATCATTAAAATGGTCATTAAATTTAGGCGTCATTAACTCACGTCGTTCAGCTCTATCTAATAAATCTTCGTCCCCTAAACCTAAACTATTATAAATTGCTTCTAATTCGTTTAGGGCATCATCTAGATTTGTTGATTTTCGTCGCTCTGAATTTTTATCGTCATCCGATGGTATTTGACTACTATTAGTAACGAATGTATCTGATTTATGTCTAACGTGTGTTTTAGTTGGAGACGTTATATTATTAGAAGGTTCTACTGTTACCGATCTTTTATACTCAGTTGTTGCTTTCCATATTTTCGCACCGTCTGATGTGTCAAGGGATTTATTTTTGTTTTGAATATCGGCATTCTCGTGTTTAACGTTTCCCCCAATTAATTTGTTTTGATCAATTAAAGTTCTATGCAGTTGAGTATTACTTGAGTAATCACTATTTCTTCTAGAGGTAGCAAATGTCATCTGCTGTTGTCTTTGTCTTTCTGCGTCATCTATCTTCTTCCAAAATTCTGATGCATTACGAGGTCTTCTATATACACTACCAGCAATATTAGAAGTTTGAGAATCACTTAGGTACTGATTTTCGATGCCATTCTGACCAGTTTGAACGCTTATGGGCCTTCTTGATCTTGGACTTTGATCCGCAAAGTATAAGTAATCGTTTCTTAATTGTACAGGTTCAGGTTTAACAATTGTTGGTTGCTCAACTCTTTTCCGCCACGGTGGAGAGTTCATGTATAGTCCATAATGATTAGGCTCTGCAGAGACTGAAGCTGGTCGTCGAGGTTGATCATTTCTATAATAAATATTTTGCACATTCTCGGTGTTTTGCATAGCAATGTGATCCTCAGAGTTTGAAATAGGCCTACGAAGACCGTTAGGTCCGTAACTCATAGATCTTTCTTGGCTTCGTCTCATTATTCTTTCAAAGTCGTTATTAGGTACACCATGCGTTTGTTTATTGACAACTCTATCAGCAACTATGGGGTTATTTTCATAGTACATTGATAGAGGTGTTGTTACTTTTCTATGCATGTCTCTAGGCGGAGGTACTGGTGGAGAACGTTCGTCTTTTTTTACGTTAGTAACATTTCCAAGAGGAAATTTAATGTGCATTACTGATTCTGGGTTGTCGCAATTGTTAGATTTAGTTCTCTCTCTATGATTACAAGCGGAAAGCGAATCTCGCGTAATGTTAATGTTTGGATATCTTATAGAGTAGTTAATGTGCTCATTATTAACCTTGGCATTAAAATTTATGGTTGATGGGTAGTTTTGTGTGGATGGAAATGATGACACTGATTCTGATTTTAAGGGCAATCTATTCGGTTCATGAACTAGAGTTTGCTCAGGTATCATTTTATTGGATGGTTCTCTTTTACATGTCCCATAACCACTACTTTGGCTAGTCGGTGTCCGTGTGAGCATCTCAATTTCAGCTTTTGTATAGCCTTGTTGCAATAACTCTGCTTCTTTGTTAAGCTGATTCTCCTCATCGCGCGATAACCTTTTGATGTATCTTTCATTTCTTGCATTTCTGGACTTTTTGTTTAAGGAGCTGTCACGTGAACGCATTAAGGAGTCTTCACTTCTAAATCGGATCAAAGATGAAGAATTAGAAGATTTTAACGATTCTTCATCGCTACTTGATTCACCTTTCATGCTGTTTCTAAGTGCCTCGACCCTAGCTTTCAAGCGACCCTTGCGTGTTTTCCTTGTGGGTGTTTCGGTGCCCATTTTTCTCGTTTTGCTTAAATGATCATCCTTTAAACTCAGGGACTCTTTCGAAAATCCGCATAAATCCTGGGTTTTTGCTCTGTAGTTAATAAAGCCGGCCGATGGGTCCGATAAGATTCCGTCATCAGTTGCATCCCGAAAACTAGGCTTCGCCAAACTTTGGGCCCTCCTCGAATCTCTAATCACAATGTGATCGAAATTATTAACGGGGGGCGGTCGCTTCTTCTTCTTAGACTTTCTTTTGGGAGATCGACTATTTACGTCATCTTCACTTTGGGATGACGAGCCACTTTCCTCTTCTTTCTTCTTTCTTCTGAAAAGTTTTCCTATGGACCATTTCTTATCTTTTTTGGTACGTTCCGCTTCTATTTCGGTTTGCATGGGCCTCTCTGGGTGACGTTGGACGGTTGTATATTCATCGTAGGGCCGGTATGAAGATGCCGACGCCCCGGTGATGTCTCGATGGGGCACTGGCGGCGAGTTGACAGTCTGAAATTTGAAATATAAACCGTTAATTTTGCTGGGTAATAACTTAATCCGAAATATAAACTCCTTAACTTGCTTGCCGTTCTAAATTTACCTATAGTTGACACGTCTAATAATATTTAGTTCAAGAATAAATTCAAACCGAGCGGGGAGCACACGGACGCAAAAAATAGATTTACTAACAATAATTTCGACTTGCTGTCTACAAGAGAATCAAGGACGCCGTCTTGGCAGTGTTTCAAATATTTTGAAATGTGGTTTTTATCCCCTTTGTTTATTTTGAGTGAGCAAATAAAGGAAGTCACTAGATGTTGACCTATTCGTTCTTAAGCAGCTCGATAAAGAGGTTGCGAGTTCAAAGTCGAGGAATGCAGAATATAATTTTACTATTGAACGATACCGCAATTCAAGTTGCATTTTAAAATATACGTGATAGATCTTATCGTAATTTTTAAAATATTTGTTTTCAAATTAAAAGGTACAAATGACGTATTTCCTATAAATGCATTATATATAAAACTATGCTACAATTTCAATAAAATTAAAGATGTCATGAAGAAAAGATGTTAGTTACATTTTTTACTAAATGCATATTATATATACCCTTGTACAACACATAATTACATAAACCGTTTAAACCCGACAAATCCCAAAATATCTAGAGTTCTAAAAATAATATACTTGACATTTATCTCTTCGGCTGTTTTTAATCACTGAGTATGTTGCATATCATTACTACTGAATATTTTTTTATACACTCCCTTACTTACTAAAGGACTTACAGATAAAAATTGCGCGAAATAGTTATCCGATGGCCGTTGCAGAATGCTGACCATTGCCACCATTATTTGTTTTTTTAACACAAATATAAAGCACCGATTGGAGCCTACATTCACTGCTGTTATTTATTTCCCCATACATCGCCGGAATGATTTTAAAATGAAACAGTAGGCTCCATAAACAAGACTTCAACACATCACTGGCCAGTTTGTATTTAAAAAAAAAACAGTTATTACATAAACATATTTTACGTTGAAATATTTTTCAATGAACACTATTTTATTGTTGTAAACTTTATTTTATTTTTCACGTCACTATTGGATTCGAATTTCAAATCCATGCTTTTATTTTTTATAACCCTTCGTCCAAAATCGTACACACACGCACAGTATTTTCTTAATAATTTCCGTTCTTAATCCGGAGACGTGTGTCGTGCGCGCCTCTAGCCGTCCGAACGTCGAGTTCTCGATTATTTCAGACCTGATAATATACATACGTACGTATGTATATTATGCGTATGTATATGTTATCCCATATTCCTTCGCTATAGCGTTGGCGCGAACGCCCCACAAATCTAGTTATTTATAAAGTTCGAATGTATTATTTATTTGTTTTTCCATTCAGATGCAATTCCAGAGCCGGATCGTGAGGATTCTTTAGCGTTGTTGTTATTTGTGGCCGCCAATGAAGTACTACCGCCTCTTTTCAAATGGATAGCATAAGAGCAGCGTGATTGACGGAATGTATGTTGTCACTGTTCAGAAAATGCAATGGCAAAAATAAGAACCTATACTAGAACGAGAGAAAGTAAAATAAAAACTATTTTCAAACTAGTTCAAAGTTTCCCAAAGCAGACTACTTTTGAGCAGCCATGGCCTTACAACGAGATCACGATACGTTAAAAAAATTTGGAAATGACGATAGACTGACGAGGATCTGGGAAAAGGTCGATTATTATACAAGAAAAAATATTTTTTACATACTCAAGTTACAGTATACTACACTAATCAACATAATTTAGGATTAATTTAGCAATTAAGGTTATACTGATAACTGATAAAGTCGTGTTTGTGTTTTGTTTTAAAAAGACATTTATTCAAATTTATTGCCAGATTTATATAATGTATAATTTGTGTCAATTTTTGTTAGTCTTATACATACATATATTATCAATATTTAACTATTGAAATATGCTACAAAACTACTAAATATACATAATAACATTTATTTATAATTGTGGTAGACGTACTTTATAATCCGTCTGGGAATGGACTACATATTTACTAGTTATTTCAAAACATTACATATACTATATTCAAGAAGAACTAATCACTGGGCAAAATAAGTAGAAAAGCTTATTAGTATTTTTTTTTGCAACGAAATTAGTTAAATTTTGCTGTTGAAACTATAAAACCAATATTTAAAATTTAAAACTTAAAATTTTATATCACATGTTTCATTTTTCTCGACTCATATTTATTTGCGCGCGAATGCTATTCATCAATAAATGAATAACCAACAACAATAAATAAAGATAAATTTGACGATACCCAGGATTTACAAAGACATTTCAACGTCGTACATCTCAGTCTGTTCCATTGACCGTAAAGGCTGTAAAGTTTTCGAAACATCTAGAAATTAAAACAGTGTTCACATATACTTTTTTCATTTAATACTATTAACTGATAATTGCATGTTACTTTGATTTGTGCGTAATTCATATATTTCAATACTTCTGACTAGCCTCGCCAAAGACCGAAAAAAGTATGCAAAGCTGATTGTCAATCTTCATTAATTAGAGAAGCACAGATAGAAGAAGAACTAGCTGATCACGAAAAACCTATGTAGACTTGCAAATCCATGGGTGGCAGAGGCAGCTTACCATCGAGCGAGCCGTTTGGTCGTTTGCCAACTTCTCCATAACATAAAAGTTAATTTCGTTTCCTTTGTTGTTTACCGTCGCTTTTCTAGGCCTCATCCTATTATTACTAAATACCTTCTATCGAGTTTGTTTTTAAAAAATCATTATCATTCGGATAAGGAATTCTATACGGCGTGGCATTGGTCTGATCATTGTTTATGAATAGTCTTCGTGGTTACTTCTGCCAAACCAATCAATTGTATGTTTAGTAAAAAATTTCTTTTTAAGTTTATACTAATTATATTTGAACATTATTTTAAGAAGACATGAGATTCATATATAATCTACCTCCAATTCAGGCAGACGTAGTGTATGAATGCACGGCGGCTCCAAATATATCCTATGGGATGAGTCAAGTGCACGGCTCTGGATATAATTCCGTACGTACCTGCCGTTCCACATTTTGGCTAGTCGAGGTCGTATTAAGGCATTAAGACTGTTTCATGGCAAATACCTATATAATTTATGCAGGCGCGAAATGATGTTTAAAATATGCAACAAGTGAGGGAAGGATAGAATAAAGTTTCCTCTCCCTAGAAAGTCTTAATAGTGTCGAAAACCAAATCTTTATACATGAAATTTAATGTCGTTCTTCACGTATGTACGTACATACATGTTTTACTTTACTAATCGATCCGACTTTGTAACCTAAACAAGATTTTATTTGATTTGATACGTCAAAAAAAGTATAAAGTCTATAAAGTAATATTTATGTAGCGTTATGCGCAATATTTTCTAACTTAAATTTATCTATGCCGTGATAAGCAAGCCACTTTAGATTGGAAAGATATAAGTAGGTAAAGTAAAGTTAGTCCTGTAAAGTTTTGAATCTGAGCATATAAAGTGCTTGTTGATGAGTTCGTGTCATAAATATACAAAGTTTAGAAACTACTTTGTATATTTAAAATACCTTTCCATACTCACTAATGATTTTATTATGTCATGCAATGAATATATTTTCAGATTTCATCTTGTTTTATTATGAATTTCAACTCCTGACAAACTCTTTACAGCATACTTGGTCACGGTTAATCTCGGGCTAGCGTCATTTTGAAAGTTATTAGTTTTGTTCTGATCTACGTAAAAAACCTTGTCGAAAAAACATTTTGACAGTGGTAGGACTCTTGCAGAGTCCGACTGGGGAGGTATCACTGCATTGCCAAATATTCTGCCGGTAAGCAGTACTGTGTAAGGA
>DWGO01001072.1:0-10327 GCA_018247635.1 Eurytides dolicaon deicoon | reverse complement strand
ACATAACCACGAAAACTGAATCGATAAATGTAAATTTATGTAATGTGTCTATCGTTATCTATTTAATTATTTTTATACCTGTTATTTCTTCTATAAAAGTATCCGTCATTTGGATGAATAAAATTTAATTTATTTTCTTTGAAAATTCGCCCAGCGAAGCGGGCAGGGACGGCTAGTATATATATAAATACAAATATATACCATAATCTCAAAAATCTGCGCATTATTTTTGAATTTAATTGAATTCGAATCAAAGTAACAAAAATTTAATTAGTGAAGAATAAAAACAAAGGATACTTAAAATTAAATAAAAATAAAATGTTATAAAAAATTTATTAAATCGATAAACTCACTTACGAGTTCCAATTTTTTTAGTAGATAAAGTGACGAGACGAGCAAATCGGCGCCTAATGGCGCTTTCCATACTGCTAATAACAACACAGTGCGGCACGGAACATGCTTGGCACTGCGCTGCGCTCGTCACCTAAACCTAAAGATTTGAGATGTTCTATCTCTATGCCCAGTAATTACTTCTAGCTTCAAACCGGAACACTGCAGTGCTTACGCACTATGGCGATCGAATAACTTTCAATACAGTGGTACCACCTCAGATGGACTCCGCAAAAGAGTCCTACCACTTAAATATGTTATTATTCATCCTGTTAGAAAATACACTATTAGAAAAAAAATTAAACTAAGAGTCTATATGACGTAACCTAATAACAGTAGACATTTATCAAACAATTTGCCTGTATAGGGCCAGGCTGTTGTTCACATTATTTATGTTGTGTGGTACCATATTAAAATATGTTTAACAAATTCTAACAAATCACCATTGAAACTATCGAATTTATTTTCCGGGACACAACCGCATAGTGTCAGCGTATAATTAGTCACTGGAGCTATTTCATTTTCGGTTTGTAAATTTGAAAATTTTCTCATAAAAGCATGATATTGAGGCCATAACTGAAATATTATTTTACCACATTTTTGTTTACCGTATTTATTTCTTCTTTTATCACCTTAATTTGCACGGCAAATACTTTAAGCTAATTAAAAATCTGTTAGCGCTTTAAAGAACCGTTTAGGATGTGCCGAAGCTACGTGAAAGGCACGCAATATAGACCGTTTAGATGAATTAACGTTTGAATAGTAAGAAATAATGTTACTTGTATTTAGTCCTACAAAACATTACCATTAAACTTTAATACCGCTTTGTTTATTTACAGTCACATCAAATGCTTAAATTTTTTGTAGAAATTAAGTGACAGGTAGAACGTATGTGTAATGGTAAGCAAAATAAATGACATAAGGTCATTGGAAATGCAGATTTGTTGTGTCAGCCCGCTACAGAAGAGTAAGAGCTACAGAACGCCTTCAGAATTTGAGCATACATAATTTTTATGTTCGGACTTTTTGATTATACATATTTCCAAGCTCCGAGCACAATTTCAATGTCATCCTATACGTTCTTTGGTTTCTATACTTCTTACTCTTTAATCCTCTGGCTGCTTCATATCTCCGATCTCCTTTTAAATCTGTGTCTCTTTATGTGTGAAGTTGTGAATTCTTTACACACACAATAATGTCTTTGACCGCAGAGTTGCTTCCCGGTTAGTTTCTGGACTAATGTAATTTCATAAATCGCTTATAGTTTTTTAAATTCGTAATTATTTCGAGAACTTCGAAGTTCGATTATTGTTTAAATTATAAAAAAAATATTTCGATTTAGACTTGCACTTAGATTATGGGAAGTATAGGTCTTTTCTTCCTGTCCTCTCAATGGAAAATTACATATGAAATGACGTTCAATACCATAAAATAAGTTGTAAGATTACTTTTGATAAATATTATAAGTAAGTCTGACATATTTTTATTTAACCAACAAAAAGAAAAAAATCTAACGTAATTAGCAAAGAAATGTGTGAGTTAATCTGTTTATAAATGTGCTGCCATTTATCTTCATTAATAGCGTGAGGTAAGAGATTTCTAATAAATATTAAACTCACAAGCGAACGTATGAAAAATACTCGACGATATGTGTATCGATGATTAATTAGTTGTTAGTTTTTAAATAAACATATTAGTTTTAACAACTATTGCTCTAAATTGAAAAATAATCATGAAATAAATTAAAGTTACTAACTTTAGTACATGTACAGAAGGCGTCCCTATAACGCAAGTTCATACAATGCGTTAAAAAAGTTCGACAATTTTATTCGTATAGCGCGATTTACGTTTATCTACTAGTTTTTCTTTCTACAACGGGATTACACACAAAAATGAAATAATGCGACACATATTAAACGCGTTATACGACAGTCTATTGCAAACAATTACAAATATTAAATTATTGGACTAACTTAATAGTTGTCTATCCAATTCGTGACGTAATTATTAGAAACTTAATAGTTGTCTATGCATTTCGTGACGTCATACGCCAAGCTCTGTATAAGCGGGCCTCTACAGGTAAGCTTGAATTTTATATGTACGTATCATGAATTACGGCGTATGAAGACTTGCGAATCTCGTTAACCGCAAAAAGAAATAATGCGTCCATGTTACAAGAACTCGGCATTAAGGAAAGGCTATCTAGAGTTTGCTCAAGAAAAGCCCTATCTTTATTTGGACATATTATTAGGTCACCAAGGCATAGTCTGGAGAAAGCGATGTTGCTGGGTCAGATGGCGGGAATTGGCGCACGAGGACGAACACCTACACGATGGACGGACGCAGTGAAGAAGGCTGCCGGGGGCATCATCCAAGGCGCTGTCCTCGCAATGCACCGCACGGCTATGCGCAACATTATCCTTGGTCGCGATCCTCAGCATTGAGGGAACGAGAAAGAAGAAGAATGAATAATTACAATTCCTAGCTTCTGTTATATTAAACTCTAAACCAAAACAACGCGGCGTTCTGTAAACGCGAATTAAAACTTTATAAACCATTATAAACCATATTGTAAATACGTGGTAGATTCCTCGCGAACTAACATGTAAAAATGACATTCCAAAGTAGGATTCCTATTTGAATAAAAATATTGATTTGATTTGATTTATATAGGCTTTAAAAATAATTGAAAATAAATATATGTAATATGTGTAAGTACTTTAAACGTCTCATAAAAAGTAAACCTAATCCGATTTGGAAGGAAAATAAATATTAGAAATAATCAACGGTATCGATTCCTGATCATTGCTATACTTAATGAGGAGGACTTACAGATAGAATAGAAAACTATAATATATACAACAATTTTGGTAAAAATTTCACAAATCAAAATATACAACTACTGAATAAAAAACAATCAATAAAGCTTATTACTTCAATACCACTGAAATAACTTTAATACCAAAAAATTATAACAGTGGAGCTTGCATTTAAGTAACACGTGGAAACGTTAGTAAAGAACGTTGTGATTACACATAAAGTCAAAAATATATTTATTTATTCATTACGAAAACAACAGCTTATTTAAAAATTACAATACTAAGGTGATATAAATAAGTACATAACAATATAGTAATTTACTGCTTTCGTATACTTAATATTTCTGTTTCTTCTTAAAGCACAATGTCAAGAAAACAGTTATAATATATGAACTGTCTTAATCGTAGTTTATTCTTTGGTAAGATGTTAGCGAATCATTTCGAATCATTACAATAACTGCGCTAACCGTTAATTTAAAAGTGGACAACTGTTTGTCTTTTGTCCATCAAAAGAAGCTAGGGGTTTAATTCACGATGGCTGGCTAAGTGGCCTTTTGATCTGCCTCTTATCTTTGCCATTAATTCTTGTTTCCTCCCTAAGAAAATCCAAAGTACACAATATTAATAATTCATATCTTAATTCATATTTTAAGCTAAGTTGTCGCATTAGTCAAACTTGTATTAAGTGGATTTCATTTGAAAAATTTACATGTTATAATTAAATTCACGGGTGCACACAGTATGACGGGTGGCAGCAGGGGTAATAAAATATTGATCAACCTAACAGCACGTCAACTTATTATGTAGCCCATTGAGTTAGGCGACATAACAAAAAGCCAACGCTTCGCTGAATACGTACCGATGGGAAATCATTGAGGCTTAACCAATAAAGCGGCATGTAATTCCTTTGGCTGCCATTTGATATATTTGCATTATGAATTACATACCTTGTTTACTGTTTATTTTTTGAAAATTATTAAAAACATCGTTATCAACTTCACATTAAGTTGTTTAAGCTTAATATTATTGAAAGAACTCATTATATTAGTCGTTCATTCTGCATACATCGAACAAAAATAAAATATTTATAAATTTAAAGCAGCCTGTACATTATGTTGTTGTACGATATTAAAAAGTATAACAAATCAGTCTGTCTGCCCCAGTGGCTGTACCACTGCATGGCCAGGTATTCTGCCGCCAAGCACTACTGTGTTCCGGTTTGAAGGCAATGATCCCAGCGTGATTACATGGTAAAGAGGTTGACCATCTTATATCTCTGGATGACGAGCGCAGCATTGAGCCAAGCATACTCTGTGTGGTACAGTGTTATCATGGGCAGGCGTGACGCTTAGGCGCACTTCTTCGTCTCGTTACTTTATCTGGTAGAAAAAATTATTCAAGAGATCGGAATTTAAAACCAAGCACCACCAACAACACAAAATATTTATTAAAGAAAAAACGGAGATAGTTTGCATGTAAGCACAAAGGAATGAAGTGTCTAATTATGCAGTCACGCCGACGCCTAGCGCGTTGCCTTCGCTAAAGAAACAATCCTCGCCTCCTTTGTTTCTTCCTGCTGTTTAAAATGTATTAATAACGGGTATCCTTGGTGATTTTCATTGTTACTATTCAAATATGAATATAAATTTTCGTCGATATAGAAAATAATACATTAATCAACATGGCTTGCTTCTCGTTTCCCCGTGTAAATATTAATATTAACATTAACTTGAAACTGTATGAATAAAGTAAGTCCAAATAGTGTCTATACGTCGAGTATCACCTTATATCGATTCACAAACTTTATCTATATATTAGTCGATACAGCAGTTTTTGAGATATCCATGGTAATAATGTGAGCATTATTAATAACTTAACTTATTAATGCTAATTTAATTATAATTTACTATGTAGAATTATTTATTACGCAATAACATAAATGGCGAGCAGCAACAGCATGTTGTTAATCAATTGAAAATTGTTTTTAAATACACTTTTTGAGACACACGTTGGTAACAAAACATTCGGATTTATCAGTTGGATTTAGAATTGAGAGATGTACAATTTTTTTAACTGCTTTCGCGGCCTAAGCAGGCCTCTACTTTGCGATCGAGGTGGTGTGTTTGAATCTGGCTGGGTACAATGATTTTGTGTTCTTAATCCTTAGTTGGGTTACTGCGTTCCGGGTTGGTCACCCAATGCGGATGAGCAACGATGATGGTGATTATTTATGATGATCCATGCGTACATTATTTTAATTACGAGGCTGCGGCAACAAGGGGAGTGTCATCAAAGAGAGGAGACACAACAAAGGGTTTCTTCTTAGCGGTAAACGCGCAAACTTGTGTTTTCTTATAAAATATATTAAAAAAAATATTAAATTGGACTCAATTTAGCCAGCCCCAGTTAGAGATTTTACTTAAAAAAATCTCGACTTCAGACATAAGTTTGTTCCGGCACTCTTCAAAGTGTTCCTGAGAATGTGAAAATGTTAGACGACTTCTTAATGCATGAACTGCAAAACTTTCCTGGCTAAAACCAAAGAACATGGTTCCAGGAGGACGGAGCAAAGTCACACACGTCCAATATGTCTCTGCCGCGAGTTCGTAAAATTTTCTCAGGCAAACTGATCTCCAGGAGAGGTGACATAAATTGGCCTTCACGCAGTCCTGATTTAACCCCTTTGGAGTTTTTCCTATGGGGTTATCTTAAATCTAAAGTTTACGCCAACAAGCCGACTTCTCTGGCGCAATTGAAAGAAAATATCCGTCACGAAATGGCAGCCATCACTGAGTTCACTTGCCGAGCCACCATAAGTAATTTTATTGTTCGATTAAATGAGTGCCGCAAACGCGTCTACATTTGGACGATATTATTTTTAAGAAATAAATTCCCAAAATGTGTACTTTAATAATTAATAAACACTGTTGATACACGACTTCTAAACTTTCTATTGAGACACCTTGTATATACAATATATTACACAATATGTATTGAGATGCAACTATAAAAATATCGATTTCTTTAAAGACATCTCGCAAAGAATCCCAAACTCTTAAATCATAAGTAGCCCACATCGCTCTTTTAAATGTACACGATAATGTAAGTATTGTAATATAATAAACTTGGAAAGGGATGTAAAAAGTCGATCAGTACTTTCAGAAGTCATCTAGCGGTAGTTTAAAGGAGTCGTTATCGGTCGGATTAATGTCACCGCCTCTGGGTCTGATCACCGGTTGTATCTGGTTATGAGGGTGAAGGTGTATACACCTACATATGTTTACTTAAAACATTGTGTGCTTTAAGTTTTCCCGCACATTTGGTTGATCTTGTCCGGTCTGTATGAGATTATTATGACAGTGTAGCAATTTCTACTTTATTTTATGCTTTTGCAATAATAACTATTCGATTTAAATAAATTTTGCAGAACCGCAATATTAAGAACGAATGGTACGTAGTGAGCTCTAAGTTTTTTTGTCTTTTTTGCTGTATATATTTCAGATGTTGAAGTGACTAGTTCTTCATTTTATTTTTAAAACTCAATACAAGCTTTTAAGTAATTTTATGTGGCAACCACGCCAGATGTAAACTTGCTGTTATAAAGAGTGTATACAATATCGAGCGACAACTGACTTTGCTATAAAATATGATAAAAATACATGATAATTAATACGTTTGAATGCTGAATCGAAACATTTATAATAAATAGATAATGAACAGTAAAAAAGCATCTCTCATTTTTATTAAGATTTTTTCTTTCAACTTGTAAGACTTGCTAGAATATATTTTTTATAATTTAGAGAACCATTTATTCGTTTAGCCATTTATAAGAGCAAATCAGCATCCGATTCGTAAAAATTCTCTAAAAAATTCTAACTTGACTTCAAAAATACGAACCTAAATACACAACATTTTTCATTTTCATCCATAGATTTCATACTAACGACAACTTATCACAATTGGAGAAAATAAATATGAAAAGCGCATTTATTACAAATAACGTTTGTTTGTTTTACACAACAAACAATGAATGGCGCTGAAAGTTATAGCAAGCCTAGGGCTTTATTTGCATTTCAATTCAAGTCGCTTAATTTGCAATGGTAATGTTACGGTTGAGTGTTTCGTAAATAGGAAACATGTAAATGTCTTTTTGAATGTATATATTTGCGAATACCTGTGCCTCATCTTATAGAGAATGAGCTGTTGGAATGGAATAAATTATGAACGATTCTGTTTGATTCATAAAGCATTACACAAAACGATTTAACCTATAACGAATACAAACTAGCAAATTGTTTTTATATGAAGACCATCTTTTGTCTCTGCGTGACATTGTGTTGTGGGCATGCGTGAGACTTACCACCAGGCGCACCACTTACTCGTCTCGTCGCTTTATCTCGTAAAAATACGACGTTTTTTGTACAGAATAATTGGCAAGACGAGCAACTCGGACGCCAGATGTACAGTGATGTCTTTGCCTATAACACTAAAAAGCTCCTCAATGTTTTGAACTTACAAAATAATTAGAAACTTTTCATTGCGCTCGCTAACCAGTGTTTGGTCTATTTCTCCATATAGCATATGGCTCTATAATTTATTCATTATATATCAATAAATATTTCCTTTCGAACTAGAGCGTAATAATGCTCAGTAATTGAAGAATTGCCGAAAGACATAATGCTTTTTCGTTCAAGCTCTAGCATTGACCTTAATACCGGATTAACGGATTAGGCCATTTTTTATTTTATTTTCTACATTAACAATATAACAAAATAAATTTTTCGTATCTTTTAAAAACCTGGTGGAATATCGACATACCTTCTATTTTAGATCTGATTGACAGAAAAACTTTTCCCGTCTTCTTGGCGTCCTATGGTGCAATACTACCTCCATAGACGGAGTAGAAAGGGTGAGCATTATTTTGTACCAACACTTTTAAATAAATCGTCCATTATAACAAGTTTTTTTTTTAATTCTTATTTGGTTACACTCATAAGTCAATTAAAATAAATATTGCACCTTGCTCTAAATTACTAATCTCATACGGACTCCAAAATAAATAACTTACAAATGAAAAATCTTCTAGATATATTAAGTTATATGCTACTCGTACACATACTGTATGCATTCCTGTATACCACTGTAAACGACACCGTACTTGTTAGTCAATCAACTCATTGTCTGATGTGAGATGTATTTATTCCAGACAATAATGCAGTGGCACTATATTTTTGTTGCTGCGCGTATTGTTATAACTAATATTTTCGAAATTGACACCAGTCGAGCCGTTTTCCCGAATGCCTTCTGATTTATAAATAAAAAAAAGCACTTCAGCGAAAGATATACTCAGCATAATCGAAAAGCTGTTAATGGGAAAGCTTTTTAGCTGATAACCCACAATTTGAAATTTATATCACACATGATTCAATTATCCTAAGTTTCGTTAAATTATTATTGTGTTAATTCAACGATGATCAGAAAGTTTTAATTTCAAATTAAAAACTTTGAGTAGATATTACATTTCTTTCAAAACAATGAAGCTAAGCAACGCTCATAGAGAAAAAGAAACAAGAAGAACAGCCATTCATCAAAAGTGGACTAATTTACTTCTCGGAAAGTATGAAAGATAATTTATGAGCGTTAATTAAGAAAATTGTTCGTGGAACAGGCCGTATTTTCTTTACAAAAACTTTTACGTACCGATTTTTTTAACATTCCTGTCATATTGGAGTAGTAACTATTATAATTAATTTAAAATTTCTCCGATCGTGAATCGATGCGTCCATGCAACTATTATGAATTAACGTTTATCCGATTTCGTACAAATTCTGTTGTCGAGTAATACTCACAGAATACGAACAGATAATTTTACTTTATATAAAGTGACGAGACTAGCAAGTCTTAGTAAGTTGTAGCAACATAATCTAAATATCACAATTATTTTAACAAAACAAAATAACTCAATCTAAGTCGTTATTTTTTATATCCCTATATATTTCTGTAAAAAATTAATATGAAGAATTTCGAAGGAGCGTTAGTATTCAATTTCTCCTAAAGTAGGCATTACACCAAAAAAGTTTGAGAAACACTGAACTAAACAGTTCAAAACACTGCTTCACTGTGCGCCGCAGTTTTTTTTTGAGTTTGTATATCCCTTAAAAATGAAACTGGTATAGGGATTTACTCACTTTTTTTTTTAATTTAAATTTTCACCGTTCCAAATAATTTTGAACAGACACAGCCAGAGAAAAGATGGTCAGTTTTCAGTTATATTTTATAAAGTCAAGTATGTAAGTAGCAGTCTTAATATGTTTAACTAACTGTCATGAGCACAGGCCTCCTAAGTTCAGGGTATAAGGGCACAGGCGCCAGCGCGGAATTCACATATCTGAGATTTTTCTCATTTAATTCTCTAAATAGCTTTATATATAATAGGTATTCTAGAAATTTTGTCCTTTAGGAGGCGGAACACAGTACTTCTCACCAAATCACGGATTAGCAGTAATTCCGTGGTAGTGTTAACTTCACAATGCAAGAACTCTTTATAGAAAGCTATCGGCTTACGTAAATAAATATTTTATCGATTTTATCTTCCAGTAAGACGTCGAGACAGACTTCAAAGGCTGTACTTTTTTAGTTACATAATTAAAAACTAGAACAATGTTCGTAGCCTTAAATGTAAAAAAAATATTACTTACAGGTAAAAACGTACACGAAATAAAAAAAGACTAATTCAGAAATTAATTGCCATTTTCAAAAAGATAGAGTGACGAAACGAGCAAGTCATACGCCTAATAGTAAAAATCACACCTGCCCATAATAATACAGGACCAAACAAAACCTCTAAATGCCGCGAAATTACTATTGTAAAAACTGCCCATAATAATACAGGACCAAACAAAGCCTCTAAATGACGCGAAATTACTATAGGTAATTTCGCGTCATTTAGAGGCGTTTATAGAATTTGTAACTTTTGGCATCGTGGTAGTTTAAAACTTTGTATCCCGGCTGAAATTTTAACTAAAGTCGTTCCAGAAGTTTACGAGCTCTGATATGGCGGAGTACTTTCCATTTTCCTAAAATTTGTTTCTGTTTGGTTTTCCATTTGAATTACGAAG
>DWGO01001071.1:0-10328 GCA_018247635.1 Eurytides dolicaon deicoon | reverse complement strand
ATCATTGATATGCAGAAGAAACAGTGTTGGGGATAGCACACAGCCTTGTGGGACACCAGCATTCACGGGTTTGGCATGGGAACATGCACCGTCAACCACGACCTTGATGCTACGATCCGTGAGAAAACTGGTTATCCAATCGCATAATTTCTCAGAAAGCTCAAAGGATGGTATCTTGGAGAGAAGCGTTTTGTGCCAAACCCGATCGAAAGCCTTGTGTTGTGTTTATATTATATGCTGATTGAATAACTGACATGATTTCAACAGTTTTTCCTTTTAAAATGGTCGTCAGCTTGTTAGACTCTAGTAATAAAGAATGCAAAATATTATATGGCTCGGTGTTATATGGCTAAGGATAGTTCATTGAAACTTCAAGTGGTTAATATTCTTTGTAATAACCAATATAAGTATTTTTTTTTAATTACTAAGTAAGCCTTTACATACTGTTAGGAGCCTAATAACCGCTGAAAGTTCTCGAATATTCCACCCGCCACGTCGTAATTACGCCAAAGCCATACTAGGGGTACGCAAGTTGTGTGTGCGGTATCACAAAGGATTTGAGAATTCTCATATCAACACGCGTAACGACGAGTCGTATTAAATGATAGAGACATTACCAAGTGATTTTTTGGTAATATTATTATGCGAGAACTTTGTGAATATTATTTGGGAATAATTATTATAGAACTGTCGACCCAAAACAAACAACTTACGTCTATGTTCTTTAAACGAAAGACAAAATGTGGAGCTGTTATTAACATAGTATTATTATATTTGTATACTATTTAATTCTTTATAATAATTAAAAAAAATTGATTGGGAATGCAAAAAAGTAAATATCGCTTATATAATTAGAAATCATGATAGACATGGACAGGACAGTTTCTTATTATCATTATCATCATCATCATCTAAGGCGCTACAGCCGTGAGTTGGCCTTGGCTTGGTCCAGAATATCTTTCCAGTTGGTTCTGCTATTGGCTTTTTTTCCAGTTTGTTACGCCCAAAGTTTTAACTTGTTCGACTCCGTTCATCCATCTGAGTTTTGGCCTGTTTTCCGGCCACTACTGTGTTCCGGTTAGAAGGGCAATTATGGCAGCATAATTACATGTCAAAGAGAATATATCTATGTATGACGAGCGCAGCTTAAAGTTAACTCTGTGTGGGCAGACGTATCTTGTATAAACTCACATTGTCACTTTTAGCTTATACGGCTCTATAAAGTTTCCTCGGATCACCGAATACGTGGAAATTCTTAGTTTCCATGAGTTGGATTGGGCAGACATGACGCTTACCATCAGGCGCACGACTTTCTCGTCTCGTCACCTTATCTCGTTAAAAAAATAAGTTAGAGCGCGTGTTGCCGTACATTGCGTAATGTAAAAAATTAACTTGAACTGCCTATAAATAAGGAAGGTTTTTAGTTCAAATATTGAGCACAACTCGTGATCACAAAGCAGAATAAGAAATCATAAAGAAAATAAAAACAAAAGTTAAGTCGTTTGAAATCGTTAAAATATAAATATCTTAGTAACAATAAAATAAACTTCATTGGAATTAGGTTTTTTGTATAGCATAAGACGTAAACATATTTAAAATCTTTATATAATAATATTATTTGATTTGAGAAGTCCAATGACATGGCCGAGGGGCTGCTTGCAGCGCCTTACATTGCCCGTCGCCTTACAGATGCTGAGAGCACTTATAAAGTCTGAAGTCTGCGATGAGTGCATCTTGCTATGGAATAAACACGACTGATCCTTAAATTAACGAATCCGGTGGAATTTCGAGTACAAATTTATTCAAAGGACGAATGCTACTTTCGCTTCGAAACATTCTCCTCTAGAAGTTTCCACTTTCTATTGAAATTTGTACTTTTAAAAGAAAATCTCTGTGAGTTAAAAAGTAAAAAAATGAAAGAATAATGAGGTATACCTAATAACTGCCATTGAATAGGTGACATTATATATTAAAAAAAAATCAAATTTAAAGATTATGATAGAGTAAAAATTAAAAAGTATAATACTATAGAGTAGTTAAATTTCATTTACCAAAACAAATTGTTTAACTTTGCTACAATTAAAATTAACAATTACAACAAACGTCAATTTTTAATATCGAATCTGTGGTCGGTTAATAAATTGCTATTATACACTAAAAGCATTTGTATTTTTCAAAATACAGTGCGAACCTTAAATACGATTGTTCAATTGCAATAAAACGAAAACTCAGTTTACGAGTACAGCATCATATAGTAGTCATCAACCGTTGATTAAATAGAAAAGGCCAAAAAACTGCAGAACGTGAGATCTATCCAACTCGTGAAACCGATAGAAATGAAGCCAAATAGGCCAAAAGCATTAACGGTCTATCGGAGATACAAGATGTATAGAAATCAGTAATCAAAGTTTCAGTTCAAACGTCGGGCGGAGTGGCAATGTACTAGATATCTAACGTAATTGCGGGTGAAAGCTTGGCAATACAATATTCACATAATAAGGAACAAACGAGCCCAGGCCGGTGTTAGTGCCCGCAATCGCTGATACGAGACAAAATTACACCTCACCCGCTCCGTGAAACGCAAACTGCTATAACAACAAACAATTTTCGAAGCGCTGCAAGATTGCTGTTATTCGCGATTCTTCGTAGACCCCGGTCCATGATGCGTACTGATGGAGTTTGAGATCATACAGTGGTAGGATTGCATATTGATTAAGCATTGCCTATTATCCTACTGACAAGCAGTAATTTGTAACTGAAACCCTATATTCCAGTTTGAAGAGCAAAATTTCCTGTGTACTACCTGGCGTAAAGATATACCATCTTATATGTCTGGGTGATGAGCACGCGATTCTTCATGCACTTTTCATTAAATTTAAATTATCGTTTAGGTATAGCTTTAAATTACATGATTGTATGTATGTATGTATGTATTCTGTATTGAAACGATAACACAGACAATAAGTAATATAATATTAAAGAAAAACCGACCCAACAGTTATTTTGCCACCTTCGGTAGATATAGAATGTGCTAATTTAAAGCTTAAGGCAAAATATAGTAGTTCATATTTTAGTTAAAAAAGCGGCATTTATATATTTAGTAAATATTATTGACACATAGACACAAATACAACTTCTGTAATTTTATTATAGTATAGATAAGATATATTTCCGCTTAGCGCTCATGTTTTGCACGTAATTCGCAAAACAAGAGAATATACATTCAGTCCGCCATTTCGCCGAGAAGCAGAGACTAGCTGTCGCAGCGTGGGCACTATTTAACCTTGAATCTTATTGGAGGTGGAGTAACCCTCTTTCTGGTAATTTCCGATTTGAATTTTTTTAACGGGCATTAATGAAAATTGGATTGGATTGGTCCCGCGCGCTAAACGGAAAAGGTTGAAGGGACTTTCCCTCTCCTTGAAATATCAGTTTCGCAACGGGATAAATCCCGTTTCCTTTTCAATTTTCCCCCGAACATCCCTTTAACAATGATTTCTTTTCCAATTAGCGAGTCGAACGGTAGCGACTACAAATGTCCCGTTTAAATACACTGCCCCGGCGAGGACATCGAGTTAAGGCGAGTCTTGAATAAAAAATAATTTATTCAGGTAAATACTGACAAACTTTTAAGCAATTTTTCGAAGACCCGAACGAATAAGAGAATTTTAACTTCAAAAGTTGATACTGTAAATTTTCAGCTACTATTTCATGTGGTGTTAAAAAACCTACCTCTACGGTCAAATACTTTGTATTATAACTGGCGATTAACTAGATTTTGTTAATTTTTTTAAGCTATTAATATAATTTATAAGCTATTTTTCTGTTGGTAGGTAAGCTCATGTTACATTTTAAATTAAAACGTGCAAAATATAATATAATGATAAATGTCGTCGTTTGTAGCCAAGTCTGTGTGTAAACACGCGAATGAGTAATTCATTTGAAATGTATAAAATTAAAAGGGACGAAATTAGTTACGATCCTTTCCTCTTTGTGAGAACTTGACGTAGATAACAGACGCTTTATGTTGGAGACACTCTTAATGAATTAGATTAATCTCTCACAAGTTATCACTAGAGATAGCGTTTTAATGTGCGATGACATTTAAAAAATGCGCACATTGAAAAATTGCATCCACGTTTAACAATTAGTCGTATTAAAAATACATATAATGTAATAATGTATATTTATTTCAGACTAATAAATAAAACAAAGATTTATGATTTCTTAGTCTATATTTTGACTTAATCTATATTGGTAAGTTATTACAATTAATGCTTACCTTATTTCATCTCTGATAACTTAAAAAACGAATAGAATATATCTTTTCAAGTTATACATCCAGATAATTATTGGAGCTCGTACGTGTCAAGTACTATTTAGCAAAGTCCTATTTAGCAAAAATTTTATCATGAATCCATTTTTCAATCCAAAGCACTCTACTGTAACGAAAACCCTTTTGCGTAAAGAAAATATCCATCCGTATATACTACAGAAAACGAATACATACATGCTAATGTGAATTAATTTTTGCACTTAATTATCACATCAGATTTCAATCCACTTTTTGTTTAAGCTACATTTATTTTTCCACTTTATTCAGATATTTATCTAGCCATCAATGGAAGTCAATTATCGACTTCCATTGATGGCTAGGCTTACTCATCATCATGTGAATCGCTTGTCCAATGTTAGCCATAACTCTTTAAAAAAAAACGCCCTACATACGATATTTTCGGACTATACAGGTGCAAAACTATTTGCTTGACTTTAACTGTGCTTTGACATATGTACATAACATATGATATGACTTTTGAGAAACAATTCGTCCATGAGGAGGGTACATTTTGTATTGCGAATTTAAATTGACAGCTTAGTAACGTATGGGTGGCTTATAGTTGATATGAATTCTACAAGGACTATATGCGTAGAACAATTTTCATTAATCAGCAGGAACGGCAACCAAATTAAGATCCTTTTAAATAGTGACGAATTGTTCGTAGTGACCCAATTTTAAACCCATAAAAACGCGTGCAAAATCACTTTCTCAATGACAAGAGCAGTTGGAAAACATACAAGAGCGGATGTTCGGGTTGCAGTTTTATCTCAACTAATGGCAAGATGAGAGAATCGTGCAGTTCATAGTAAAGCTCAGTCCAAGAACTACTTTGTCTGAAATTTTCTCCTTACTCGAGTTACCTGCGAGTGTTGGTCTCAAATGGTATGATAGTTCCAATGATAGTTCAAATGGTATGATAGTTACCACACATGGTATGTGTGGTACTGTGTTGATATGGGCAAGCGTGACGCTTACCATCAGGCGCACGCCTTCCTCGTCTCATCGCTAGACCTCGTAACAAAAAACATCTTCACTGTTCGTTGACACGGTTGGCGATAGCCCGCAATCCGCCTCGTCAATCATAAAAACGCGGGGGGCGTTTAAAGATAAACAAAGATATCCCATCGCCCGTAGCAGCGGTGTCAAATTGACGCGACGCTCTAAATATCCGAGCGGGGTATCTTTTCCGTAAGCACGAAACAATAGGCGATTGTATTCTTCTTTCTCTATTATTCAGTTATGTTATTAATATTATTTTTTTACCGCACGAAAAACCGGTAAATATATAGAGGTTACTAGTTATACTGTAGTGTTATAATAGTCGGTTAGATAAAGTGAAATCCATTTTCATAGGTTTCAATCCAAAACCTGGAGGAAGATTAGGATTAGCATTCATAGTCTTTTGTGAAATTCCTTCGCAATATAACTTAGATATCCGACCATAGAAGATTAGTCCGAGTTCTGTAAAAAGTAGTAGTCGTAAATTAATGTGCTGGTTACTTTTTTTGAAATTTGTTAAAAATATCAAGTAGAAAGGTGCCATTACAATGTACATACATAGTAAATAAGTGAGCGAAATGGAGAGCTCTAGACACACGTGTTAATTTAATAATCGAACCAAGGAAAACACGAACGTTTGCCTCCGTGTGCAAACAGCTTAATATCACATTATACACACGAAACTCCTTTGTGCATTAATTAGTATTGGCACAAAGCAGTGCGTGTAAACAGCTGGCACTAAGTTACATCATGCGTCTTAGCATTATTCCGCCGTTACATCTAACATATCAAATATATGCAAATTCGGTTAGAATGTCATCTCCAAAATATGTCTTAACGTGACACGTGACAAGAGTATTACTACTACGTCCTAGGCTATTGAAATAATTCTCTATAACAAATAAAATGAGGGAATTTAGTCGTATATCCCATTTTCACAGAAACTTTGTGTTGGAATGGATTTTAAATACTTTTCAAAACAAGAATTTAAGGAGAATCCATAAAGTAATAACATTATTCACACTAAGCATAAGGAATTGTTAGAGACTTAATATAAACTTTAAAAAAAATATGTTGTTTGTTTGTTCATGAACTACATTCTCCCCTACATATACACAACTGAATGTAGTCTGTACCTGTTTTGTATTCTATTGTTAGCTTCAACCCCTCAAACATCGTTACCAGTGTGAAGAAATCCTTCATGCCACTAGAGCTATACCTTTGCATCCAATAGAAAAGTGAAGAGTTAAACATTATGATTTTGTGTTAGAAACGGAACGAAGAAAAGATACGCTATTGTCGACTAGAAAGGGCAACAGGGAATCGTTTTCTTTTCTTTTGTACTGACATCTATGCGAGTGATGCCGCCGGCAAAACGTAGTACTTTTTATGATTGACTTGACAATAATTATCTTCTAAGGTCTGCAGTAGCGCACCCCAGGTTACTGTTGTTAAACAATCAAATACTCTGTTGCATAGTCCGCCTGAGGTGTTACAACAGGATTGCCAGTTATGCTGAAATATGAATAGTAAAGAATTTCCGTTAGAAGCGCAATGTTGCAATTGTAATTACTGGACATAGAGATATATCATAGAAATTGTCTACGTGACGAGAACAGTGTCAAGTACGTTTCGTGTGTAACTTGTGTTGTTATGGGCAGGCGTGTCGCTAAAAATCAGATGCACGAAACGCTCATCTCGTTACTTTATCTCCTAAAAAAGTTATTCTTAGACTTTAGAATTTAGAATGAAATGCATAAATACAATCAAGGCGAGATTTTCGCATCGATTCACGGTCCTCCGACACACCGCCGCGCCCGCACGGCGTACCCATGTTACCCGCGCCCCAGACGAATTCTCAAATTCGTACACCGTGAGAGCATCCATTAAGTTTCGGAAACTTCGCACGCGCCGTGAGAATCGGCAATATAAATTTATTACCGTGGCACGTGAGACGCGGACGTGGGTGGCGCTGGCGCGGCTGGGCGTTTGCTTAAAACCGAACTTGGCGCTTGGCATATTTCAGCGAAACGCGAAAGTACCCCCCTCCCCTCCACTCTCTTTCTTCGCCCCCTTGACTACCGTTAGAGTACGGGGGTAAAGGGCATCGCGGCGCAAAATACATGAAGAGTTGTGAACAAGTTTGCACTCGAGGCTGGCTCTGCTTGGTGATCGATAAGTTTGTTGTTCGACGCGTAAAGTGTCGACTCGACGTGTCGACGTGAGGACGTAGAAAAGCAGAGAGAAAGTCGCTTTGTTGTACATGTTTGTATATATATATTTATGTAGGAGTACACGGTGTATGCTATATGGGCGTTTCGTGAGCGAACGTAAACAAGCGCGGTAACGCGGGAAACACTTCAACCGTTAACAATATGCAGAACTTTTAGCGGGCGTAGATAAAATTTACAGCAAAGTGTGAAAAGACACTTTTCTTTTGTTTTTATAGAAAAACTTTAATAGAGCCACTATTGGCGCAGTTTGTGTTATACGTTCTTGTATTGCAATTTATTCCGAAAAGAATTTGCTTTTGACGTATGCATAAAATTTATATATGATAATGTGTCTGCTCAACATGATAATGTCATCATAAATTCGTTTCGAGAGGCAATGTAAGAAACATAAAAGCAGTCAAGTTGTTGTAACTTTCCTCAGCGGTAGGTTTTTTTTTGCAAATATCCGCTAAAGAAAATACCAGGACTTCTAACGCGAATATATTTATATCTCTTATAATAACATCTGCACATGAAACTTTTAAATTTTTCCGGAACGATACGTGCATCTAGATTGTAACACTATCTCATAGTCCCCCAATGCGACGCATAACGCCGAATTTACTGCCATTACCCACAAAAGCTTCCGGAAAAAATATGGTGCCGTTTGAGCTCACATTACAAGGGGCTCAGTAAAACACTGTGGTACAAGAGACGAGCGAGTAATCTAAGAAATTACAAATTGAAAACCTTAATATTAATAAAAAATAGATTAGGTGTAATGAAAACTTCTATTGATTATTTCAAATCATTTGTAACTTTTTGTTTATACAATGGGAAATAAATAACACTACAAACTGCAAGCACACAAAAGCGTCATTTTAATTATAACTAAAAATTTATAATTATATTATTTATTATTAATTTTAAATAAATTTTAAAATAACAGGTTTTAGGGAATTTTTCGCAATAATTCCTCGATCATGGGACAAACTGACATATTTCATGTCACCTCCTAGTGTCTTAGTTCACTTGGACAACCGTCAATTTTTCAACTATTCCAAATACAAATAAAACGAAGAACGTCACAAACAAATGACCGCGATAAATTCCGTTAAAGAGTTTTATTTAACAACGTTTTAAATAAAAGAATATTTACAAAAATACAACAGATTATTAACAAAATTAGTTTAAAACCAAATCACATAGCGTCTCTAATCATTTTAAACATATTAAGCCCAACAAGGCGTAGGAAATTCTGCTCATAAAAACCTATTCTAATCGTTAGCCTAATAAGCAACATCCGCCGCAGCCGGTGCCTTGTACCGTGGTGCGGTGCTTTGTTTCAAGTGGCCGCATTTATTCCGCCCGTGTCCGAGTCCTCTTTAATTATGGATAATTTATATTCAGATTAAAGGAGACGGCAGGTGGGCGGGCGTTGCGTCGCCCGGATTTCCACGGCTCTCTATTATATCGCGCACGTGACTTTAATACGCAGCTATTGGGATTTATGGGCGGCTCGATAGTGGAATAGTTTATGGGGATGATATGTTATAATGTCTATTAGCAATGTGCCCCGCTCCGCGTTTCCGGCTTACGGTACGTCGATGCGTCTTAATCACTTTCAGTGTAATACGTCGCGACGTAATATAAATTTACTATACTATCACACATAATTATTAATTTAAATTTTGCTATAGTATAATACTTTTTAATATATAGTATAATACTCTTGGTGGTCTTTGCAGTCCATCTGGGGTGGCTACATCGTCAGTTATTCAACCGCCAAGCAGTAGTGTGTAAGCAGTTTGAAGGGCTACGATGCCGGTGTTATTACTGGACAAAGATATAGACCATCTTATATCTCTGGGTGACGGACGCAGAAAAGAGTTGAGAACATTCTATGTTTTATTGTGTTGTTATGGGCTGGCGTGATGCTTACCACCAGGTACGCATCACGCTAGCCCACTTCCTCGTATCGTCACTTTATCTCCTAAAAAGATGTAAGTATATATAAGGCCCTAAAAGTAATTAACCTAAGGACCTCTCATGTGTGACTTTACTAAGTGTAAGACAAAAAAGCTTTATAATGTCTTAATTGTTTTCAATATCCGAAACATTGGTGAAGATATTTTATGACGACGCTATCACAAGCATTAATTCAAATTTTGAAAGTTAAATTAAGATTTAAGGTTTCGTCGAATTAATCGTTAATATATAATAGTTATCGTTGTCTTCAATGAGTCTGGTTCGCGTCGATAGGGTAGTCGGTGATTCATAAATACAAGTTTTAAAGTCGGTTCGGGTTCTGGCTTATCCTAATTGGAGTAAAAGTTTTACATTAGAGCATTCGTAGTTCTAGTCCCGGCAAACAAATATTTTAATAATCACCGGTGTCGTTTAATTTAAATTATTACTTCATCGTTACTACAATCATAACTTTGCTTTTTCTAAAAAGAGCAATGAGTCAGATCGACAAAGATTTATAAGAGCAAAAGTTTATAAATTACAAATTATAAGTTCGTCAGGAGTTTATATTTTGAATAAAAACTCAGGACGAACTGTTCTGAAAAAACTTTAGAAAGTTCATGGTCACGGGACAAACCGCCCCGTTTAGTTCGTAAAATAATCTAATTTCAATCATAAAATACTTTCATTTTATATTGTGTAATATTCCCGTAAATAGTAGAAATCAGTTGTAGTACTAGTGTACTAAACAGTGTTTTGAGACACAACAATGTGAAGGAGATAAAGTAACAAGATGTAGTATCCAGAAA
>DWGO01001070.1:0-10330 GCA_018247635.1 Eurytides dolicaon deicoon | reverse complement strand
TTTCCTTACGAAAATACGAAAGTTAATCTGCCTGTTACATCAAAACCACAGAACCGTGAGGAAGGACACAGGCTACTCTTTTTTACGAAAAACGACGGAAACGCGACCGAAGTCGCGGGCAACAGCTAGTTTCATAATAAAATTTAAAAGGTGATTTATAACATCACTCGAATATTTAAAGTTTTACGAACATTTTATAAATTAATTCAAATGTAAAACCTTAAATATCTTGGTGGTACATGAATAAATGAGCTTTTTTACGAGACGAGCAAGTTATGCGCCTGATGGTGAACGTCACGCCTCCCCATAACAACACAGTATCACACAGAGCGTGTTGGCTCTGTGCTGCGCTAGTCACCATGAGATATTAGACGGTCTATCTCTGCCCTGTAATTTCATTGGCATCAAAAATTCAAACCGGAACACAGTAGTACCTACACACTAGTGCTTGGCGGTAGAATATTTGGCAATGCAGTGGCACCGTCCCAGTCGGACTCTGAAGTCCTACCACTTACTAAAACTTGTACTAAAATAATGTAAATAAGTTTCATTTCAACATAATCCAGTGTTGACATGAATAATTGTTACAATATAATTAAATAGCACCTGAACAGCGGCGGAGTCTGGATGCACCTTGAGGCATTCCAAGATGGCTTCGGGAGCTCCGTTGTCCAAAAACTGCTTGCTGTGCGTGGGTTCGCGTAAGCACAGAGCAGCAACACATTTGAGGGTCAACGCAGACGCCGTGGCGTTGCTCTGTCGGAAATACGTGTTAAGGTATCTTATATCTTGACACACTTTTTACAATTGGTAGGACTCTTGCAGAGTCCGACTGGGGAGGTACCACTGCATTGCCAGATATTCTGACGCCAAGCAGTAGTGTGTTAGTACTATTGTGTTCCGGTTTGAAGGGCAATGATGCTAGTGCAATTACAGGGCAAAGTGATGGACCATGTTATATCTCTGGGTGATGAACGCAGCACAGAGCCAAACACGCTCTGTGTGGTACTGTGTTGTTATGGGCAGGCGTGGCGCTTACCATCAGGCGCACGACTTGCTCGTCTCGTCACTTTATCTCGTCAGCCCGGTAATGTACGGAAGCATGCGATTAAGAGTTACGCGAGATAATAAAAGAAACAGAACGAGATATATTGTGAAGAAAACGAAATGCCATTCAATTTTTTTAATGCGTCACAAATTATATGATCGCAATAACAGTTAATTGCCAGTTCTTATTTAATTAATTCGAACATTTAATATGTATGACCGCAAGACGACATTAAAAATTATGTTTTTTTTTAATAACAAACTCAAACCAGGGTCACCTTTTTGTGAGAGCTACTGTAGCGATAGGAAGTAAACACACTAACAGTACGACATTGTAGTAAGCTAGAAAAAAAATGTGATTTGTTAATTTGCAATCGATGCATATAGAGATGAATACAAGGATATTTTAATACCAAATAATATCAGAAACTATTAAAGGAAATCTTTTACTTTCAATGCTAACAGTTTCAGGGAGCAAATTGCTGTTAAAGCTATTTTTATCAAAATAATATTCAGTAATTTCATGTTTTCACCAAGATAAAAGACGGATTTATCTCTTTGTCCAGCATCATCGCCCTTCAAACCGGACGACAGCAGTGCTTGAATATTTGTCACTTTAATGCCAATAGAAAGGTACCGTAGCAGTATTTTATTTAATGATCGTAACCTAGATATATTAGACTGTCTATCTCTTTGCTCTGTAATTTCGTTGGCATCATTGCCCTTCAAACCGGAACACAGTAGTGCTTACACATTACTGCTTGGGGGCAGAATATCTGGCAATGCAGTGGCACCACCCCGGTCGGACTCTGCAAGAATCCTACCACTTGAAAAATTAGTCCGAGGGAAAAAGGCATTTAAGACAACAAAAATCCACGTATTAACTTATCAATAAGTGATCAAGAGATATATAACACAAGCTCACCGCTTAGCACATATCGTGTGTGCACGGCGCAGTTATAATGCACAAAGCAGAGTTAACTGTTTACGCATCGTAAACATGCAGCGGGCACGGCGATTCTTCAACTTCGTGAGAGTCAGACTCGTGTTTATTTGCAATTTAGCCGTTCGCAAATTGAATGTGGAGCATTTAGCATCACTTGCGGCGTCGGCGACTGTTTTAATAAAATGTAAATTGTGACCAAACACAAATTCGCCTCTTGCACAGACAGGGACATATGCAAAACGGCGAGAAGTGCAACTATTGACGGTAAAAACTACAACCATTGCAGTTTTAATTACTTAGTGTAACCTAAAATTGAATCTTATACGGATTTCATATATAATCTACTGTATTCTTTTGTAGAGAACAGAGGTTTAGAATCACCGTACGAAAATATATATACATAAATATATTTTACTAATGGAAATATATATTTTTTTCCAATTTCAAATTGAGCGACCAATAATAAGCTGTCTTGAGTATACATACTCAACTTTTGACATAATACATCATGAACTTGTAATTTTCCTGTTTTTGAATCATCTTGAGACACAGAAGTGAATTCACTAAGTGTGAAATACAATTTCTTTGATAATAAAGTATTATAAGTCAAAACATAAGGAAACATGCTTGTTTACTTATGTTTTATTATACCGTACTGTGACAACCAAAAAAAATGTGTTGAATTGAACGTGACTTGTTTACAAATATTACGCAAGGAATATCGTATACTATAAAACTTAAGGCATGACAAATAATTTTAAAAAAATAATATGAATATGATAAACAATATATCTTACCCAACGCCTCCGTTCAAGGCGGACACTAGGCCTGGCCTCACATAGCACATATGCATACCAGCAATATCGGTGCACTCGCTATCGACACTGAACGCAATCGTTTAAAAATCCACAAACAAACAAACACGGCCACAGTGTAGCCAACTACAAAAACTCCCCAATCTTAGCACCAGCACGTGTATTAACACTTCACATCAATCCACACCCCGGACGAACATTTTCGTAAGCAATTAACTGCAGGGCCGATCAACCTCGGTCCGCACTAGACGGGCGCTGCAAATCGAGCTTTGAAATTGGTCACGGCGTTAGGGAAATTGGGCGTGAACCAATCGCAACAACACGTTCGGAATTTAATTATAAAAATGTATCACTTGATCGCCGCACCTAATAAATATTCATCATATACCGCTTTGCGTTCGACGCAGACTACAAATAATAAATAAATACCACGACGCAAAAGAAAAAACTTCGTGTACCTTAAAAACATAACCGCACATTGAGGACAATATGAAATCGAGCGTGATTTTATGAAAAGTAATTAAAATTACCTTTATCGTTGCAATAGGCATTAAATAGGGAGAAAGCTTTAAACAGGGAGTGAAAATATAGAATAATAAAGTAACAAAATGAGAATGTGTCTAAAAACTTTATAATAGGTATCTCATTTCTTCGGAAACACAATTTTTTTCGGAAACAATTCCTTTTAATAAATATAACAGCATAACGTTTATTTAACCATAAAGTTTGTAGATAGATTTTACAATTTTTTTTTTACGAGATTAATGAGAACAGCAATGCGTGTGTCTGATTGTAAGCGTCACGCCTGCCCATAACAAAACAGTGCCACATAAAGTGTGCTTGGCTCTGGATTGCGCTCATCAGCCTGAGATATTAGATAGTCTATCTCTCTGCCCTGTAATTTCTCTGGCATCAATGCCCTTCACACCAGAACACAGTAGTGCTTAAACACTACTGCTTGGCGCCCGAATATTTGGAAATGCAGTGGTACCGCTCCACTCGGACTTTGCAAGAATCCTACCACTTTTAGGCCTGTTTATTTAAGTAAGAAATTTACTAAAATTATATTGACTTTTATTACCTATCCCAAGAGTCAATATCTAACAGAAATGCAATGATGTAATTAGCAAAAAAGGAAATTTGAAATGATCACATTTGATATTTCAATGAAAATAAATCACTAGCGGTAGATGAGTAATGTACATACTAAACTGCATGAATCGTTACGGAATAATTTAATAACAACACGTGACTAACAGGTATCGTTGCCTGTCTCGACACTTCTACGAACATGCGAACATGCAACTCTTCAATGTGTCCATTGAGCGTTGCGTTGTAATAAGTGAATTACAAAAAAAAAACACCAGAACAAAGTGTAGGAAGTGATACAGTGACACATTACTATCTGTTTGCATGTAAACGGATGATTGGTTGAAAACGAATGTAAATTTTTATAAAAGAAATCTAACAAGACTTCAATCAAGACACTTTTTCTATTACATTTTAAGGCGATTCCTTGTGTATCTTTGAAGTTCACCTATATCCATTATAAAATGCTATCCGTTACTTGTTCAGCAGTTTTTACAGTTATCCAAGAAAAGAAAAATGATCCGCATCACCGTGCAAAAGGAGAGAGTAAACTTATTTAAGTGGTAGGACTCTTGAAGAGTTCGACTAGGGGTGTTAGACCATCTAATATCTCTGCATGTCATCCGCAGCACAGAGCCAAGTGCGCTCCGTGTGGTACTGTGTTGTTATGGGCAGTCGTAAAAAAACAAAGATTGCGTATAAATTTCACCAAACAGGCGCACATTTTATTCCGTGATTGATTTGAAAACAGCCAATCCCTTTTTAACCGTTTTACACATACGATACAAGGAACAATATTGACTCGCGAGGCATTTTCGTATCGATTCATTGCGATGATGATAGGTTTTGAGAAGACTCGAGCAATGCGTCCGTCAATTTGATTTTAAACTGGTAAGCCAATGTATTCCTACCACTCGCATGGAAATATAGTCGATAGCAGAAATTTAACAAATATATATTAAAACTTATATTTTACGTTGATTATTTAGTAACTTATTACCATCAATTAAGCCACAACGTATCTATAATAATAAAATATAGCACATCAAGGAGAAAAGAAAAACTTGTAATTTTAATTAAGCAATTGCCTACAATGTTGACGAAGAACAAACGTTGTTAATGGATATCAGAGCCATTACAGATAAGCGAGTAGCAAAGCCACGATAACGGATTGATGCCGCGACACTAGAGCTCTGTCAAGGCTAATTCGTCGCCGCGACGAGTCGGGGAATTCTTCCGTAGTGGCCGAAACTTTGGCCGCCCTACATAGTGGACGCGTTAACCCACTTTTATGGACGGCGAGGCCGGACGATCGCTTTGTCATTGCGTTTTGATGAAATATCGGCCACCGAGGGGTTACCTGGACGCTAGGTTATTAAAACGACGGGCAAACAAGAAGAGAGATGACAAAGGATTATAAAATGAAACTATTTACGGATTTTATCACGTTTTATGTAGTTGTAATGGCGTTCATACGTCCGTCTGTCCCGTGATCATGAACGCGGTAATGTTATAAACGTTGGTCGCAACAAAATCTGTAAATCCTTTCATTTTATAATGTCAAGTATTAGCGTAACCAGAATTATTAATAACAAAGCATTGTTTGTACATTGATCAAAGCTCACAATACTTAATATAGAGTCCATACACTATCAATATCAAATATAAACAAAATCCATACGAGAACTAAAATTTTTGTTTCGAAACGGAAGTAAAATATTTGCAATTGCGAAGGACTACATACGTCAATGATTTTGAAAAAGTATGGATAGAACTTCAACTCCGGAGTTTGATTCGAACTCTAAAATACAATTCTGCATACGTTCGGTAGGTATTACATATTCGGGTGACATTTCAGTTTATTCCATCAATTTACGAATACAAGAGATTTGCCCATGGTTAATGCAAGTCCAAGAATCGACTTAAAATTTCCGTTTATTATGTTACGTAACGAAAACGTCAGCAGCTAGCTACTTTGTACGGATGACGTGTTTGCCAAATCTATAAAATTATTAGCAAAAATTATGTAAGGTTTGATATTATATACAAAAAATATATATTGTAATGATTGGCAAAGGATATGATCTAATAAAATTATTATTTTTTTCCCTTCAAATAACTTTAAACACAGAAATTATACAGATACTGCTTAATTGGACAATATATTTTAATACAATAGCTCTAAGCTAAACTAATTAAATCAATAAATATTAAATCGCTTGGGCCGTCCATATTGTTAATTTCTATATGAAATTCCATGAAACAATTTGTCCAATGTAAAGAAAAAATATTTAAGCTTTCCGTGTAAATCGACTAACTTACTATCCAGTCGCTTTATCATAATAAAAACTTTTTCGCGGTAAACTGTGACTCAATTTTCACCGTAAACGAAGTTATCCCTCCGACTGGATTGAGGTAATATTTAAAAATTTACTAAATGTAAAAAAACTTTCCAACTTATTCTTCCATCTTCAGAAGAAGATTTTAATCTAAACAATTACTAAGAAGATATCAATATTGCGATCATAAAAGACAATCGCGAGCAGTTATCTCGAAGAAATCCAGTTACGGCGACCAAGTGAGCGACGCACGTCAACGTTATATTAGTTAACATTACATTCGTCGGAAGCTCGTGAGGCTAGCAACACTATCCACGGGTACATCCAAACACTGCAATCCAAATGGTCCGTTGCGATTTCACGCGGGCATCGCCCGTACGAATTGCGATCGCGAGCGTCAACGTTCGGTCGCCGCTCGTGCGAATGCGCGCCAAAAGTGAACGCGCGCCCTCTCGTGTCGGAGGGAGGAAGTGAGCACAAGATCTACTGAAAATACGTGCACACGATGTGCGAGTTGGCGCGCGACTGCCGACGCCGAGTCGTCGGTGGGGCGGGAGCGCCGCCTGCCGGGCCGACTCCGCAGGTTATCGTCGCAGTCCGTACCACAGATAATGATGTCAAAAGTGGATCGGACTAATGCTCCACTATTACGTTGTAAACGTCCCAAATGGAGAGCGTTAGGCGTGCGCGGCGCGGCGTCAGCGATGATTTGTGATCGAGAGAGAAAGTAATTAATAAGCCGCATTACGTTAGATCGTTTCATTAATCTCCGAGTCAAATTTAATTTGGTTAACCAAACATACACTTCCACTAGTCGCCGATTAACGTACGATGATAATTGTCTTCATTTTACAATCGATGTATTAACTATTTACAGTTAAGAAGTACATATAAGTTACAACAAAATTCGTCATTTAAAACCTTATAAACTTTCTACTACAGAATCTTAAAAAAAATTGAGTATCGAGACAAAAGTCGAGCATCGCGCCTGGATACCATTGTCCGGACCGTTAGACAACAACGACAAACAAAACCTCGCCCAACATGTAAAATGCACGACATCTGAATCGGCCTAACCGCCCCCACTCACACCGCTCGCCAACACTCGACCATTCGAAAATTGTTGATATTTAAACGACCTTCCGAATTTGCACCGTAACTTGATTGTGTTGGAGTTGTAAAAGCATCGCGTACGCCCTAACGCGACACGTTTCGTGCATGGGCGGCGAGGTAAATTCGATCGTATTCCATTAAATAGTAAGTCCATAATTAAATGCGGCTTGGTTCCACACAGCATGAGATTACGATACATTTCGGTAGTAATATCAAGAAGTGTTTGTTACATTTTACGAATGGTTGAGGTCACGTGGTGGTTAACTATAAGAAATGTAATAGGGTATAGTAAGGAATTGGGGAGTTTATCACTTTTTTTTTCATTTCATTATTTAGAAACTAAAACTCGATGGTTAGTAATGGTAATGGTACATGAGAGTACATGAAAAAAGACAAGGTTTTAAACCTGACGTAGTAAAGTAGATAACTGTACCGCTTGTTTGTCTCGGCACAAAGTATATTAAAAAAAAATTAACACCGTCACAGAACAACCAAGTTCAATTTGCCAGAAGCGTCCGTTACAAAAACAAATCGTTTCTTAAAGATCTTAATAGTGCAAGGTTGTTACATGTCTAGTGCTCCGTTCCACATAGACGCCAAATATTTATTGGTCATTCCGAGGCGTGTATTTAACGCGACGCTAAAATAAACGCTGACATCAATTAGCGTCTGTGTAGTCGGAATACATAGCGAATGTCCAGTCGCCACAAATAACTTTGTTGTATGTCTTCAAATGACAGTCACATCTACAAAATATTTACCTGTGCATCGAATGCAATGCGTGAAACTTTTAGGAACTAGGATTAAAAAGTAACACCTCATAACGACCAATAGAGCAAACTACATGCAGTTTCTCTATATCTATCGGTTTCTACTCGTAGAAACATACGAGTTGGTTATATAGGTAAAGATTATATAGCGCTGATAAAGATTAAGCCTGGATTTCGCTATCCTGATGAAGCTTTACAGAGTCGCATAGACTAAAAGCATAAACTTCATTACACATAACATATACAACAATATTATCCATCTAATAACAAGTCCTCTCATCTTATCCCCGAAAGCTCTAGAACCTGTTGATTGTACTCGAGTCTGTGCAGTATTTCAAAGCAAGCAACCCCCACACCCTCTCATGTTTACCATTGCCGCTGCTTGCAAACGTAAAAACTTCTCTCCAATTGACCATTAGGCGAATTGCGCACTGGCAACTAATACGTCGTGACCCAAATTCCGTCCGACAAAGGGGCCGAGTTCAGGGTCGCTGGCGCAATGAAAAATTTACACGAGACGCGTCAAGAATGAGGAGATTACGATGCGGGTAATAACTTGTCGAAGAAGCGATATACCTCCCGCCTTATAGATTTAGAATAGGATAGACTGCCCTAAAAAAATTGCCATTTATTCCCAAGACTCTCAAGAGACATTCACTTTTACTAATTTACCATTCACTTATCGTAACTACTAGTCATAGTCGGCTTGAAATAGCACTTATATCTAGGATACCTATTTGACTTGATGTACGTTTCATTCAATATGTAAGGTAGAAGACACTACAAAGAGTTCGGCAGCACGCCGGCAACATCTTTAGTGTTGTTATGACTATTGATAATATTAAGTAAAATCAAATGTCTTAAAATAGGAGACCGATAAACATACAAACTTATTTGAATAATAGATTTTTTTACGAGATAAAACGACGAGACGAACAAGTCCCGCTCCTGATGGTAAGCGACACGCCTGGCTACAACAACACAATACTACACAGAGTGTGTTTAGCTCTGTGCTGCGCTCATTACATAGAGATATAAGATGGTCTATCTCTTTGCCCTATAATTACACTAGCATCATTGCCCTTCAAACCTAAACACAGTTGTGTTTACACACTTCAGCTTGGTGGCAGAATATCTGGCAATGCAGTGGTACCGCCCCAGGCGCACTCTGCAAGAGTCAAGATAGCGTGTACGCGATCCGGAACGTCCGTTTCCCACGCAAACAAAAAGTACGGCTGCGCTCCGGACACCTGGCATCTCGCGTTCGAAACGGCGTCAACGTGCGCGACACCCCTTCCAGTGAGATTTAGAGGGTTGTAAAGCGGCACCCGACTGCGCCATCTTCCATTAGGGTAACAAGACCATCGGCTACATATAGAAGAGGCTATGAAGCAGAAACGAATAAATAAACATACTTGTTTTTACGAGATAAAGTGACGCGACGAGCAAGTCGTGCGCCTGATGGTAAACGTTTGGTTTTAGTGTGAAACGTGACAGATGGTTTGCATTATCGCTATGCTTGGAAGACGAATAAACCTATGATTTGTTATTATCAATTTTAGTTTAAAATACGACTAGCACCTATTCTACGGCTGAATAATATCAGTACTCGAGTAAGTTTGTAAACAACAACATGATGTGGTACAATGTAATGATTTCGACAATTGCTATTTTTTTACGCAAAAAGTTGACATCTGTCCACTTAGGTAAGAGTTAAAAAATTACAATTTCTTAGGGCGACGTGTGATTAAAAATACCAATTTATTAAGAGCATACGAGCTCGTTTCACTCGTAACTACTACGAGATAAGCACGAATCGCTAATGAAGACGACACCCCGACGGTAGCTCGTAGGCGGCAGACATGCTTTGTCGTCGCTAATTCGATAAATTATTTAACGCCAAATCGCCCGGATCCGAAAGGGGTGTGTAGCCCAACATCATACGTCACGGGATTCGCGTCGTGCTCGCGATTCCCGCCCCACCTGAGCGCGGGATTCGCAATTAATTATATACATACACACATTTATAAGTGGCAGGACTTTTGCAGAATGTGACTGGGGCGGTACTACTGCATTGCCAGATATTCTGCCGCCAAGAATTCAACAGCGTTAGACATAAAGAAAGAATAATCGTAGTCTGTGGCGCCGGAGATATCTAGTGTTTGGTTGGTGGTGTTTGCATACCGATATTGACGAACATGATTTACGTTC
>DWGO01001069.1:0-10331 GCA_018247635.1 Eurytides dolicaon deicoon | reverse complement strand
ACACAGTAGTGCCTACACATTACTTCTTGGCGGGAGAATGCAGTGATAGATACCTCCAGTCGGACTCTGCAAGAGTCCTACCACTTATAGCTAACGAAATACCTTACACATTTTTTTTATTATAAACTTTGAAGAAGTCGTTATTTCAATCACCTTTTTCGGTAAACCAATAACACTCTATAGTGGTTAATTTGACAAATATATAAATAACATTTAAGAATTGAACTCGGTGTTAATGGACGAAACACGACTGAATTAGTGTTAAAATGACCAACAAGCAAAAAGAAAATTTTAATCACATTTCAAAAGAATAATCGTGAAAAACCTCCAATCCGTTAGGGATATGACAATTGTCAATGCAAATCAATAACACCTGATAATCCAGCCAATTTCGTATTATTAATATATTATATCTGTTGTAGTTCCATAATCAAGAATTATCTAATTTAAAAAATTAGGCATTAGTCTAAAAACACTAAAAGATCAAAATAACTGCTATTAACAGTAAAAATAAAAATAATTATCTTTCCAAAATCGGATGGACTAGTATAGTACTACTATAGTAGTAGTACTACTATAGTAGTAGTATTGTAGTTAAACAATTAGGTATTAAAAACAAAAATAAAACCACGAAAATCTTCGTTCAGACACGTAGTTTGGTTGAATTCGGGTAAGCGAATGGGTAAACATTACCATCATAATATATTTACGATTTATTAACAGTTGCAAAGGTAAAAAACAAAAAATTGACGAAATCACTTTTCGCAGCGAAGATACACCAAATCGGTTTTAGAATGTGAATATTTTTATTTCACTGTACACAGGCTGCATTTTATCTGTCTGTCTGTGTATAGATATATCGCCACCCAAATCCCCCTACTACATGTCACCGCCTCACCAAGGTCAAAACATCTCAAGGTCAAAGTGACCCACAAACAAACAAGAAAAGAAAAAGAAAAAAATCATCTCTCCACAACACAACTCCTCGCACCCCTACCTCCGCTGAATGTCCAAGGAGGAAAATATGCGCGGTTTCTGACGCCCGGTCGACTCACCCAACACGGACAGGCTGACAAAAGTAACACTCGCCATGTCATCATACATTTAAATATCGAACATAATATAAAAAATCCATTAAAAAAATAATCCTTTTCATTGAAATTTTCACTTAAAAAATCATATTCATTGAAATTAAAAAAAAGAAAACAGTTTCGCGAACGCAGCGGTAACACTGCTCTTGTACGCGTGTTGTTTGGATCATATAAATATGCATCTTTTCGTTTTTCCACTCGATCAAATCAAATAGAACAAATGTTTCTGTTGCAAGGTGACTGAGTGAGAACTTTGTAATATGTATTTTGTATGTATGTCATATAATTAGATCTATTTATTTCCACACGATCAATCAAATAGAACAAATATGTTACTGTTGCACCGTGACCAAGGGAGCATTTTGTAATATCTTTGTCATATAATTAGTTTCCTAATTTCAAAAATCGAATTTAAAAAAAAAAGTCCTTCACAAAAAAAACAGTGCTGCCAACGCCGTAACAGTGTTCTCGTCTGTATGTCATTTATATATATGTATATAATTGTATCTTTTTATTTAAACTGCTTCAATCGAATAGAACAAAGGTTTCTATTGCAACGTGACATAAGGAGCATTTTTAATCTGTATATCATATTATTAATTTAAAAATAGAACATAAAAAAAAACAATTTAAAAAAGAAAAACGAACAGTGCCGCAAAAACACCGTAATAGTATTATCTTATGTATTTCCATTTCAAATGGATCAATCTTATAGAACAAAATGTATCTGTTACAAAGCGACCAAGGGAGTATTTTTAATCTGTAATTAATACGAGCTGTCATTGTCAAATATCTGACATAAACTCTTCCGCAATATTCGAAGGACATATCAGGGGTATTTGTGAAATGAAACAATGAGATTTGTTAATCAAAAGAATCTGTTAATTGGAAGAAGCGCAAGACACTTGCATATAATCCTTATTGCTTTTTCATTTACAAAATACAACAAACACACTATTACAACACATCGATCAATACACGTGTTAAAAATTACAAGGCTTAAAAAGATCTTGGACAGTCTTGTAATATAACATCGCGACTTGTTTAAGAACATATCGAAAATAATTACAACACTGAAAAAATATTTGATACAGTATTGAATATAAAAAAGGTGATTTCAATAGTTAGGTTAATAAATAGTTGCATTTCTCGGATATGTTCATAATTTTTGTAAACGAATGAAAACTATATGATTTGTTTGTTTGTTATTAAAATATCTATCAAAATATCTCTTATAAAGTAATCTTATGATTCAAAGACCTTTCAAATAATGCTATATGCTTATATTGTATTGTTAATTTCGTCACCATCAAAATATATATATAAAAAAAAACAAAAACTGTATTTATGATTTTAACATTTTTTTCACTTTTACCAAAATAAATCTCTCCTTTTCCCAACGATTCTACATCGATTTACGAGACAATCATAATACTGAAATGTCGTTTCAATTTCCATTGAATTACAGTTAATTGTCGGATTGACGAGTCTTTTAATATATTAATAAAAGTACAGTATGTAGTCTCTATTACGAATCATCAGTCAAATTCAAATTCACAAAATAACACACGTACATTGACAATTGAGTTAAATCAATCACCGATGTATGTCAAAAAAAAATACATCCTATATATTATTTATGTATATTATTTTAAACAGTTTAGTTTCAAATGCGTGTCAGCACCCGATTCTCTTACAACTTCAAACACCAACATTTCTTCTCAAGTCGAAGAATACAAATGTGAAAATACTGCAAACAATTGTCACTTAGTCTAATTTCGATAAACATTACCATCGAATACAATGGTGTATTCACATAACATTATTAATTCATTCGTCATGTAATCAAGGTTGGATTTGGAAGATTCATTTAAATGTATGTAAAGATAAAGAATATTACTAAAGTATGCCATAGAACAGAAGCTACCAATTGCCCCCCAATCTATATTTTTAAAGTTATTCATTTGAATAGTTATTAATACAATTGTATGTTCCCCACATAAGAATGAAGTGAAAAAAAATCACCGTTTTGAAAAATACAACTTTTACACAATGTCGGCTGCTTTCATAAACATTTCTCTTTTCTAATCTCAAACAAATAATATTACAAGCAACATTATATAAAGCGAAAACTAAAATATAAGCCATTCACCCATCCATACACAGTGTGGTATTTGTATTACATTTTTACGTACTTAACAAAAAAAATCAAATATGGAGCTCCGAGGGTTAATATAGAAAATCAAGTTTACTCAAGACTTTGACACACACCACTCAGACAAAATTTATATGTACAAATTTATAAATCCTAACTCTATATACCCTATGAATGAGTAATAAGAAAATACGAAAGTCCTACAATCTAAAAGGGAAAAATATTAATGATTACATTAAACCTCTATACACATCGATTCAACAACGATTTAGAATTTGAAACTAAAAAAAAATAGAAAAAAGGTCGATTTGAATTTCGAATATAAAAAATTTCCGTCTATTCACAAAAATAGAGATCCGTCTTACGTACGCGCGCGAATTTTTAAACGCGCTATATAGTGTCAGCCTAAGCGAAACAAAATATCGTCTCTTCGCAATATTAAACACATAATTCACAATGTTATTATAGTGTTATAGTTAAATAAAAAAAACGATAAATAACAGAAGATTGTTGAATGAATTGTAAACGAACCTCGTATGTGGCGTTATTATATGAATATGCATTGCATTAGATATATTGAGTATTTGTACCAAAGACCGCGCCGCGAGATAAAATGCTTAAAAAAGATAACTATTAATAAGTTGACTCGATGCGTGCAAAACATAAATACACCAATGAATTTCGTCAAGTGATTGACCGATACGAAAGGGGAGTATCTCTGTCTCTTTCGCACCGCACATTCAACTGCTCTGTCTCGCTCGCACTACAAGTAGTTGTACACTTACACGAACAGCGTTTTGAGATTTTGTTATATAATATTATTAAAATTTAATTCACAATTAACACAAGTCGGCAGATTCAACCTAATTGAATTGTATTTTAGTTTTGCGCGGCCTATATTTTTAAAGTGGTTTAAAAAAATCCTAATCCAAAAGCCTATTTTTGGTCTTTAAAATGATGAAGAAATAAATAATTATTTCGCAGTGTGTATGTAAAATAATATGACCTATTCTCGAACAGTGATATCGATTGACTCGTCACATAATCGAATGACGAAATGTCTCTAAGCTTTGCCTCCCTTCATTCGATTGTACCTCCTCATGTTATTTATTTGTTAAAGAGGAACAGAACAAAATCTTCGATCGATCAGTTGAGAAGGGAATATAAGAAATTAGGAGCTTATAAATTTTAATACAAAATGTTTTTCATTTGCTATGGGAAAAGTTGGCCTACCGCGCTACACAGAACGTATGCAAGTTTTAATACCAAATCTAAACTACAAGTAAATTATTTCTATTCCTTTTAGGAGACAACTGCCGAGACGCCTGCCCAAAAAAGTAGTACTAAAGAGAATGTGCTTTGCACTGCCCTGCACTCTTCATTCACCTAGGGATTTACAATGTTATATTTACGCAGGAATTACGCCGGCAACATTGCCCTTCCAATCGGAACACACTAATCCTTACACATAACGCATTATGCAGTAGTATCATCGGCTGACTCTGCAAAAGAGTCCAATTATAATAGTTAGGTACTACCACATTCCTGGCTTCAAACTGAGTACTATTCATCATGACACCGAGGTCCCCCTTAGTTGACACACGAGGTTATGTAACGAGTCCACGGATATGTTACTAAATCAATTTAGTATATTAATAAGCGGCTAATTGGTACAAATACCACAATCAGGTTCAAGGCAAAAAAAATCCTTTTGTTACATCTACAAGGACCAAAAACTTTAATCTTATAAAAACCAAATATAGATGTCTCAATACAGGCGAGAGAAGTTACTAGACCAAAACAAAAGGCCAAGTATAAAATAGTTGTTTTAGTCCTCTTTGTGTTTTACTAATTACATTTCAATAGGAAACAGACTTACTACATTGAAGTAATCGTACTATGGAATGTTAACATGTCCTTCGCATTGACAACACACGAGCATCTTAACAATCTACAATGAAATGCGAAACGCGACGGGACTAGGTCTCATCTACAAATCACTTCGACCGTAAAACCAAAATCCAATCGGAATCATCCGAACTAGATGTGGTTCAATGACATACGTATGATGCAGAGAGATATGTCGCCGCGCAAATGTGTCGTATCTTCGTCAAACAACGTAGACCTTCTATTATTATCTATTAACATAATTTTTTATATCTATATAATATTTATAATAATAATCAAAAAAAAAATCAAATCGGTTTCTCAATTCGTATGCGCATCGGTGTTCACAAATCGATTAAACATAACTCTACCCAATCTGATCACGCTTTACAATAATTATGAGTCAACATTGCAATGTTCCACTTTGCCATTACTACTTTCTTTTCTATTTAACATAAAGGCAAAATAAAAAAAAAACACATCATCACATCATCGCTACCTACTTACGGTACCCTGAATGGAATATAAAAAAAAACTATGTCCTCGTCGTCCAAACGCAAAAAAAAAAAACAATACGTATGTATAAATTAAGCATAACAGTTTATTTGCACATATCATCTCCTATTGCTAGTTTAGTATAGTCCTCTTGATCAAACTCGGCCGCCGGTATTCCTCCATCAAGGGTTCTGATTCAACCTGCGTATAATTGGAACTTGGTGAGTGTAAACACGACCCATACACCGACCCTCTTGCCTCTCCGCGGTCCGCCTTTCTTGTTCTCAATTTTTTTTTTGTGAAAAACCAAAAATCCATCACTAAACTCCGTGCGGGTTGCCATTACGCGGAAAAAACTCCCGGCAAACCTCATACGCGTCAAATCTCGCGCCGCAAAACAAAGATGCACAATACTAAACACTCCCTTGGTCGAAAACAAAAACATAATACTAAAAATTACTATGCTCATCACGTTGCAACAGTTTATCTATTTATCTATCAAAGGGTTGTGGATAGACTATCGGGGGGTATACGTTGGGATACGTTTATTAAGAGTGAGATAGAAAAAAAAATAAAAACAGATTCCATAATTTAAAAAAAAAACAACAACAACAAAAACCGGTAAGGAATCGCAACGGTCGTCGCCTCACGTTAGTAGAAATAAAGCGTACGGTTAGAAAAAAGGAATTCATATCAATTAGTCGCCGCAAGACACGGGGGATGCACGAGAGATGTCTCCCAGAGGATGTACACCTCTTTCGTCGACGAGGCGCAAAACCGGCAATTTTCAAGGTCGAACAGTTTAAACCGGTTTTCGAACGGAAATGCACCGCTCTAAACTGGTTTAAACTGGTTCCAACTACTTCAAACTTGTTTAAACTGATTTCAACTAGTTCAAAGTGGTTTAAACTGGCGAAACACATGTAATTTTTGGCGTTGGCTACCGTTAAGCTAACTGAGCAACACTTAAAGCATGGCATCGCAGCTTAAGGCCTCGGCAATTTAATGGAGTAAGAAAAAAAAATAGTAGCAGTTTTTTTAGGGGAACACAGCATGCTTCGGCTCTATTCGTTCTAAACTAAGCAATTTCTCCTATTCTATAATATTTATTATAACAATAGATTAACCGAATCACCGGAATGTACGATTTCGAGTCTATTGCTAGGAAAAAATATAAATAATAATATTAAAAAAAGGAAAACTAACAGAATGTGCGGCGTTTCTACGAATTAAGGGAGGTAGGAGGTTGTAGCATCGTGCATCCCCTGTTTCGACGCGAGACCATATTATCAAAACATAAAAAAAATTAAGAAAAAAAATAAAACGAAAAAAAATTGTAAACGATACAAAAAGTCGGAACTCGGATTTAGAGGGACAAACATGTCGAGCACAAGAATACAAAAACTTGTAACCAAATTAAAAAAATAAAAATATATGTATATATATCACAGAAATCGATTATGACAAAGAGAGACAGTTACGAATGGGTTAATCGATAATCGAGTGGCGGTAAGTGAGACAGACAAGTGTACACATGTATTAGAATTATTTACAAAAAAAAATCTATTAAAGAGGGTAAAACAAAACATCCGGGAACAGATCTTGCAGAGCCCTTTCGGAAGTGACATTTTAAACTACGAACAACAACTAATTGAAGCAACCCGAAACATTTAAAGATCTCAAGACAGTCAAAAAGAGCTCTAGTACTGTTCCCTGATATGGGAATATAAATCTCCTCTGTTGTATACGAGTCTTTTTCCACAACCCTTGTTTTTTTTTAGTAGACCAAACGACAAATAAAAATATATATGCCTTGGAGAAAACGGGCCCATGTTGGGCGTCAAAATCTGAAGTATAGGAGAGCATTAAAAAACGATTCCATTGATGGCGAATCGAATTTTCAATGAAGGTGAAATGGAAAAGTGCATGATAAGCGGTGCTAAGCTAATACAAGTGCGTGTGGCGACAAGAACGTACAGCCTGCGATTATCCAATGATGCTTTGAGAGACGTTTTGTGTGAAAATGTTTTTTGATAAATATTCAGAGAAAAATTCTTTATAGGTCGTAATTATCACAAAAGTCTCCTTTTTGATATCACAAAGTACAACAAGCGTTAAAATTTTCAAATTTCTAAAAACACAAAGTAATTATTAGACGAAAATCTAACAGAAATAGAAGACTGATATATACTAAATCAACTATTTATCAAAACTAAATAAGATTATAGAGATTAAGTAAGAATTTCCCATATTTTAATGCGCAGTGCTTTCACATTTGTCTGAAGGAAAAATATTAAACTTTTGCAAGTGACGACGCTCGCGAATATAAAGTTCGACAAGTTGCGGGTGTTGTAACACAACTAATCGTGCAATCAATAGTAAACACACAAAACGTCTTTCAAAATTGCTAGTAGCTAAGCAAGTTGGTCTTAATTTCGGCATGGTTAGCGTCACAGCTATTGGGGGAGACATATAGCGAAAAATCAAAAGTTAACTGTGTTCCGTGAAATGTGTTAGTCACGTCGTGTTAGGTTGGTTAGGCGTGATACAGTGTCTGAATCTCAATGTATGACGAACAGTTTTAGTGGTTGCGTTATATTTTCCCAGTTTAGTTCGATTGTCAAGTGAACGTTGAACCAGTCGATGTTGGATAATTGATTAATAATTACTAAACAAATAATCAATATATCAATTAACTTCCAAAAAACTTTTCTTTGATAATGACTAGCAGGTATTTCCAAGTCTAATACAGTAATTACAATTGTAAAACTGCAGTCAAAATATAGACAAAATCAAGCTTGATTGTTTGATTGTGTCTAAATTTAAAATTATCCTTCGATTTGTTTCTCTTCTAAATATTATTATACATATTATGCATACGACTGGCAGAACTATCACTAACTGTAAAGATATTAGAGACAGAGATTATGAGAATAAGTACAAAGCCATACAAAGGAAAAATTAGATACCATTCTACAAATAACTTCTCTTCCCTGTATTTAATATCTCTCACTTAAAGAACCTCTTACAAATGAATACATCTTGCATGGATAAAAGAAATTGACGTTGCAAAACTTGGTTTTGTTTAGCCCCATCTCACGTCAAAAATTTTACAAAATTTTTTAACATTGTTTATTGAAGTTACTGACAGAGATAATATATAGTTTAACTACCATTAAAATTGTTTCTTTTTTTAAAGGATATCTATTGTTCGAACTTAATAAATATCGGGTAACAAATATCTATATCATATCAAATCAAAATATATTTATTGAAATAGTCCTTCACAAGCACTTTTGAATCGTCATTTTCACACCGTGAGGAAGCTACCAACGGTTAGGAATGCAGTTCTGCTGAAAAGAGCCAGCAAGAAACTCAACAGTTGCTTTTTTAAAACAATAAAACAATGTTTTATGCTACAATATAATAGCTGTTCTACATATATGCCCTTTTATCGATGCAAGTGTATTACATTTGCGTGAATGCGGAATTCCCCGACGTGGTTTGAAGGACCCTGTTGGATGACATTAAAGCTTACCGTTTGGAGAAACGCGACGACAGTTTGGAGAAGAATGAAGGGCGTGCCTGATGGGGGGAACCCCCGTCTCCATAAGCACCACCTGCACTAGCCCCACGCGATCGCGTTTGACCTGCAATTTAAAATTTGATTCCCGATTGACAAATTGAATATAAGTGGTAGGACTCTTGCAGAGTCGAAACCACTGCATTGCCAGATATTCTGCCGCCAAGTAGTAGTGTGTAAGCATCACTGTGTACCGGTTTGAAGGGCAATTTTGCCAGCGAAATTGCAAGGCAAAGAGATGGACCATATTATATCTCTGAGTGACGAGCGCAGTACAAGACCAAGCACGCTTTGTGTGGTACTGTGTTATTATGGCCTGCATGACGTTTACCACCAGGCGCACCACTTGCTCATCTCGTTACTTTATCTCAAAAAAATGTTTATCTGCTTTATATATATAATTTATTTATATAAAAAAACACAGTAGAACGTCTAATTGGTAATAGACGCAGCGGTTTTAAAGTGTCTACTCACCAGAGTGGAAGGTCGAACGCGACGGTACGTTTCTGGGGAAAACGAGCGGGTTGGGGAACTCGCGTCTCGCACCAGCCGCACCCGTAGCGCCAGTCGCTCCACCTCCAGTCGACAGGCTAGAGTTGAGGCTGCGGAGTATTTACCACTCTATTACTATAGACACAAGGTTCTTTGTACAAAACAACCCTTCAATAAACATGCTTGAGTTGAGGGTGCCAAGTATTCGCGGCTCTGTTACTATCAGAACAAGGTTCTTTATCCAGCCAAAACAGCCCTATGGCCTGACTTGTGTTGAGGCTGCAGAATATTTACGACTCTATTAATTTAAAAACAAAGTTCTTTATACAAAAACAACCCCTCTGTAAACAGACTCGAGTTGAGGTTGCGGAGTATTTACTACTCTTATTACTATAGGAACAAGGTTCTTTACACAAAAACAGCCACCAGTGGACCAGCTCGAGTTGAGCCTGCCGAGTATTTACGAGTCTCTCACTATAGGTGCAAGGTTCTTTATGCGAAAACAATCTTGAATAAAAATAGTTAAATAACTAAATTCCATGCAGTTTCTATTCAATTTTCAAAAAATTTGACGGACGTCACCCGCAATATATTTAAACGTTTAAAACCCATATAAATTTCTTAAAAC
>DWGO01001068.1:0-10331 GCA_018247635.1 Eurytides dolicaon deicoon | reverse complement strand
GTCATAGGTCTACTAAAAGAAATTCATTAGAAATAAGCAGGTACAATATCTAATATTTGACTTGTCGGCGTGACTCCTTTGCCTCTTTTTATAGGAAAATGGTATATTTATTCTTTTTTCTATTACAGGTAGATGTTAAACAATTGACATATTTTTGAAACATTTTTGTAGTTTTGAACTTGTAGTAGAGCATGTAAAGACACAAGAAAATAAAAAAAAATCTGGTGGAGGTCCTGCTGTTCCAGATATGGATCCAGAAAGCTTACTGTGCCTCATTTGACGCCAGTAGTCAAAGTTATTGGCAGTGATGCGGTTCAAATTAAGTTTCTTTTATTAATATCATGTAACTCAATGGTATAATGTATAATACCATTATACTCTACAAAAATAATAGCATATGTTGCTATGTACAAAGTATTAATATTGCCATTTTCTTTTTGTCTATTATATAGTATGTATAAATAAATACCTTTGAATTTCTCTTATAGGTCAACAAGATGATGATGATTCATAATATTAGTTGCATGTAAAAATGCTGAATTGTCCGATGCACTATCTGCTCCATCGCCAAGTGCACTTATAGACACACCAGATCATCCAAAATTACCAGGCAGTACCACAAATAAGCATTGCCTCTTACAAAGCACTGATCATGTTGATGTTGCAAGTATAGAAAACTAAAATCCTTGAACAGGATTATAAGAACAAACAAAGAAATTTGATTTGCAAATGCAGCAATAAAAAAATTCAACAAATTAAACTAAAACTAAAAGAAAAAGGGAATTGACACACAAATCAATGTTTGATTTGTGTGAATAAGAAATGAAAGTTAAAATTGAAAATTTAGGCAATAGCAGGGACAGATATAACTATTCCCAATGTTAATTTTCATGAAACTAAATGGACTTAACTAATTGGAATTTTTGAACTTTATTAGGAAAGGTCAGAAATCTAAAAGTGGACACATTAATTTATGAAAAATCCTAAAGTGAACACAAGCGGATCACAAAGTGGACACCTATTTCTACCCCTTACTTTTCCTTCGCTTCGTTAAAAATAAATTAAAAATTAAAGACTGATGGTAATCAGAAGTAAAGAATTTAATGAAGAAACAAAATTACAATTAAAATTTACGCAGTTTATAAACAAATTAAGAAAAATTTTCAAGTTCGGGTATGGAATAAATGTCCCTTCTAGTACTAAATTTTTTTGGAGCTTCCAGGTGTCCTAAAATCTTCCCAAAGATAGACGCAAATGTCATCACGTTCTGGCCATTTCCAAAGTTGACCGTTCCTCTTCATGGCTTTGACTCTAGCCCCATTTTCTAGAACTTCTATAATAACTCCTGCGAAAATTGCATCATCATATTTGACGGCTACAAATTCCCCTTTCTCCTTTTTTGCTGATAGCAGTACATAGGGTTCTTCATTTTCAGTGTCATTGTCAACTAGCCACTCTCCATCAGTACTTGAGCCAGAATCTGGGGCTTCACCATCACTGTCACTTTCAGTTCCATTAAAAATTCTCTTCCTAGCTGCCTCCCTGTTTCCTTTCTTAACTTTTTCTGCCCTCTTCAATTTTTTGGCACAATTTTCTTCTTCTCTAGCTCTCTTTTTTGCTTCTCTGGCTTTTCGGGAATCCTCTCTTCGTTTAAGTAATTCCTGTTTATTCTCTTCTTTCTTCAGAAGATACTGTCGAGCCTCCGGTGATGATATCACTGCTGGCATGCGAACTTTACTTGTTACAGTACATGGCTTGTCAGTCTGGAACAATATATTTTTCTTAAATGGTGATGGCACCATGCTGTTTATGACCCTTCTTGTTGCTTCTTCAAAGACTGCTTGGCCTAAATGAGAGCTCGGGGCAGCCACTGGAGCTGGCTCTACAAAATTGGGCCTTGGTTTAAAAATCAGAGCAATTCATTCCCTTTTCTACATCAGTTTCAATTACTGGCTCATCAAAACTTGCTCTTTGGTCTAAATCAGAACAATTAATTTCCTTTTCTACATCAGTTTCAATTACTGGCTGATCAAAATTGATGGATCTTTGGTCAAAATCAGAACAACATATTTCCTTTTCTGCATCATTTTGAACTGCTCTTACAAGAAAATCATTGGGGCCTTGGTCAAAAGCAGTGCAATCAATTCCCTTATCTGACCGTGTCACCACAATAGTGTTAACAGAACGCAGCCATAAATCATAGAGTGATTTGTCTTCAATATCGCCTTTCCATTCCGCAATGTTACTTTTAAATTGCTGTAACTTATAATCGCCTATATTTTCCTCCAACATTTTCAAGAAACAGTTTTCTGTTGACACAGCTGCAACAGTGGTTAACTCTGGTTGAACAGGTTCCTGTTGTGTAAGCAGAGGTATTTTAACAGCATACTGATTCCATGGCACCAGCCTACATTTTTTAAAACCATTGCTTACGCATGTATTGTCAAAGTTACTTAGTGCTTCTTCCAAAAGTGGACAAAATTCATGTTTTTTCATCTCCCTAAAATCATTCTTAATGCGCCATTCTTGAACTTTCTTTTTCCATTGCACTTTCAATCCTTTGAATACAGCCACATCCATGGGCTGCAACAGATGAGTGGCATTAGGGTATAAGGCAATCAAAATAATTCCATTTTCTGAGCAGAACTCAGAAAGATTTAAGGAGAGGTGAGAAACGTGACCATCCAAAAAGAATATTACTGGAAGTTCTATATCATTTTTGACAAGCCATGGATGAAAATAATTTGCAACATATTCAAACATTGTTTCTTGTGTCATCCAACCACTCGCTCCTGCCTATTGTCCAAGAGTCAGGGAGGCTGGATGCCAATTGTTGAGGCATTCGTTTGTACCTGAAAACTACCAGTGAAGTCGTGTATTCTGTGCTACAAAAAAGGCAATGTATTGGATTTTAAAGATGCATCATTCAAAAAGTGTTTACAAATGTTATTGTTTCGTCGTAAGAAAAACTACAAGTATCACGACACTTTATTAACAATTGAATGTACCGAGGATTTTGGATATCATACAGAGTGCCATAAAAAAATTACAGTTTTAAAGCAAAAAGACAAAGAAGAATATGAAAATTTTTGCAAAACACTAACAGTAAGTGAAACTTCAATTCAATAAAAAAAAATGCAGGTTATAATTATAATATAAATAATGCTGTGCTAATTTTGAAGTATGTTTCGGTAAAAACTATTTTTTTTTTAATTTCTTTTTTTTTCGGAAATACGTGGCACCGCTATACTATCTACTAATGCCTAAAATATTACATTTCTCAGACAGGTAGAATTTATCAGGTACCTGGACTTACTTGAACCTTTTTCCAACAATGAAATCATTCACTATTTTAATCTGGATAGTCGAATACTATTACTGACTTTTACCTGTATACAAAAAATATATAACTGCCTACATTTGGAAAATTGAAAAAAAAAAACAAAGATTATACACATTTATATTATTTTACATTAACGCGATATTTTCATTTATTTATTTTCGAAAACGTAAAAAATATTAAAAAATTATTGTATTATAAATTATACAATGCAAACAATGCTCTGGAATGACAGTGAAATAATTAATTATAGCACAATATCTCTTGTAATTTACAGATTCCAAGCCTCCCTTCAGATCGTCATGAACTAAATATTCCTGCTGTCAGTTGTGATTTAGTAAGTATAAATAGTAGTATCAATTTTACACTAATACAAAAAAAAATCTAGAAGTAAGCTTTTTTTACTCATTGCCTTTAACGCATATATTTATTTACTTTACAGACAGAATCAAGGGCTACATTGAGCGATCAACCGGCTACACTTCCAGTTGACGAACAGCGAACTACGACTGTTTCAAACAGGCAGCCTAGTACATCTGCGCAGGAAGATGATCATTCTCAATCTTCTCAAAATTTATCATCTGCTGCTACAATATCCCAACAAGCTATTCCATCAACATCAAAAAGCAAAAAGTCAACCTGCCTTTTTTGTGATCATGTTGAAAAAAAAGTTGGTAAAAAACGAATCTACGTCACGTTTCCGCAATCTGAAGCAACTGTTGAGACAATAAAATCAATGGCCGAAAAGTCAAATGACTCTAAGTTGTTAGCGAAACTAGAGAACCCTCAATCTGTTGCTTATCATTCAACTTGTTTATCATCATATCAGATGTCATTGAGACGGCAGTGCCAGGAACATCCAGAGCCAAGATATTGGCACAAAAACCGTCAATTCCATCAGTTGGCATTCAATGCGATTTCAGAAATTATAAAAGCGGAAATCATTGGAGGACATCGCGTAATGTTTCTCACCGATTTGTTTATTCAATATAAATCATTACTGCTGGAATTTGCTGAAGGTCAAGTACGTGCTGAAGACATCAAAGAATACCGTGCTGAAACCTTGGAAAATAAAATAATGAAAGCTTTCGGCGATCAAATTACTATAGAATCCATGGGAACACCGAAAAAGAAAATTGTGTATCAGTATGACATGGACACATCGCGATTAGTTGGTGAAATAGCAAAGTTGGAATCTATTGAAAAGAATCGATGCAGAGATGTCGCTTATGAATTGCGAAATTGTATTACATCTCTGGAAAGTACGAAGCTGCGAGACAATTTAACCCCAGATGATGTAATTCTCGGAGAGTGCAATATTCCAGAACTGCTTTTTAATTTCGTGTGTGACTTAGTTCAAGGACCAGACACTCGTCGTCAAAATTCAAGTGACGATTTGATGAAAATAAAGTCTGTATGTAGTGACCTGATTTATATTATATCTAAAGGTAGAGTCAAACCGTCAAAACATCTTACGCTCGGGTTAGCAATGAAATCTATGACAAGTTCGCGAAAAGTTCTAACGATACTCAATAGGTATGGACATACAATAGGCTATAATTTAGCTGAAGAAATCGAAACTGAGATGACGTATAGTTCTGTACAAGAAAACAATGTAGTACCGGCCGGTATTAGCAGAGTTGATGGGTTAAGCACGCACGTAGCTTTCGATAACTTTGACCGCTTCGTCGATACAGCCACTGGGAAAGATACTTTGCATGATACAGTTGGTATCATTTATCAATTTAGCAGTGAAAATGATAACCACAATAATATTAACGATTCAAATACTTCTGATTCGGAATCCGTAGGTACATATGTCGATGAAGGTCCCACGGAGCCTCTTGCAAGAGCTCGTAAAAGACGGCGTTTTGAAGCAACTCCAAAGGAAATCCGTCCCTTTGTTAAGGTACCATTTACAAGTATGACGTTTCTGCCTTTTCAAACAATTACTGAAACAATTGATGCGTGTCACTTGGAAAAATCGATTGCAATTGATAAGGATTTGATTTGGAGTATGTCTTTATCTCAAATTGATTCGGTACCCATGTGGTTAGGTTACAACTGCAAAATTAGCATTGATGAGAGCAAAATTCAGACAGTTGAGTACTTATCACCAATTAATGAATCTCCTACGTCGCTAGCTATTGTTAACGAAACTCTTAATATTGCAAAAGAAGTTGCTAAAACTTGTAATCAACAACAGATCATAGTTACTTACGATTTGGCAATAGCCAAATTAGCTATGCAGATTCAACATACTAAAAAACCAGAGTTTGATAATATATTCATTAATTTAGGTGCATTCCATACTCAAATGGCTTTCTTTAAAGCAATTGGAAAATATATTGACTCCAGTGGATTAATCGAGATTTTGGTTGAAGCAGAGGCACTCGCAGAAGGTTCTATGAACAGTTTCTTGGATAGTAAACATTTTAATAGATGTAAGCGGCTACATCCCTTGGCTTCCGGTGCTTTACAAATTCTTCATTTTGAAAAATATCTGTCAGAAATTGACACGAATGATATTGAAACTTTAAAGGAAGATTTAAATGCAGTTATGAATACTTCATGTGGAACCAACGAAAGTATTGTTTTACCTGATTCATTGCATCAAATACTGCAGGGCTACAAACAGTTCCGTGAAATAACACTTCAAGGCGGTCATGGGAAGACAGCTCAATATTATTTGCAGTATACTGAGCTTATCAATATATTTCTTCGATTTTCGAGAAGTATTCGCTGCAGTAATTTTGAGCTCTACCTAGATTCTATCTTTGAAATGTGTGGTTACTTTTTCGTATTTAATCAGCCAAATTACGCCAAATGGACTGCTATGTATTTAAATAACTTAATCAAGTTGAAAGTTGATAATTCTATTCTGTTAGAGGAATTCCGTAAAGGTGCATTTGGTATTCGACGCACAAAATCATGCTTAGGCAGATCACCTGTAGACTTAACTTTGGAGCAGACAATAAATGCTGATGCTGGTAATACTTTGACTGGTGTAAGCCATTTCACTAATTCGATCGCTGCACGAGAAAGATGGGCTCTCAGTCATAGTGTCAGAACCAAAATTATGTCATTTGTAAAAGCAGAAATTGGATTGTCTCAAGCAGATGATACTTCTTATACATTACAGAAAAATCGAATTGAGAAAGACTCCAAAACTCTAAACAGTATTGTAGAAACGATCAAAAAAACAATGAATCCTTTTTCTGGAAATGTTGATAAAGATAGTTTATTCAATTTGTCAACTGGTAAAGCGGCATCTTCAAATGTTACCGATTATTTGCTTAACGTCAAGTCTTTAGGTAAAGAACAAAAATTAAAATTTATCTCGGAATGCTTTGAAGATTCAACAAGATTCGTGAGACCAATTCCTCGCAATAAAATGTATAACTTCGCTTCAGATTGTGTTAAAAAAAGTTTTAAGAGTACCATCGGAGACCAAAAAACATTGATGAAAATGGAACGAGATATTTTTGGACGTTTGTTAGCAATTGCTATAAATCAAAAAGTTGACATTGGGTACTGTTTATCATTCCCTCTTGCACCAGTACCTCCTGCATTATTTCATTGCTCAGGTGACATGATGAAGACGGACAAGTCAACTTTAGGTAAACAATTGACGGCAAAGATTGCACCAGCTAATCCCGGACAAGTCGACATAGAAGTCATTGATGGTTTCTATTATTTATATCAAATTGGCGCTAGTTTGCCACAAACATTTGGAAAAGTAGCAGAATCAATATTGATAAAACTTTGCTCTAGAAATGCTCCGGAAGTACATATCATATTTGATAGATATTTAACGCCTTCCATTAAAGATAGCGAGCGACAAAATCGAGAAGGAGTTGATATTCCATACACAATTAATGGCCCATTGCAAACAAGACCCAATGATTTTTTGAAAAGCCTGAAGAATTTTCGTTTCAAAGAAGCACTGGTAAAATTCTTAGCAAATCATTGGATCGATGATTCTTTTGCTACAGTATTAGGAAATAAAAAAATTTATATTACTGTTGGAGAGCAATGTTTCTCATATTGTTCAGCTGCAAATTGCGTAGTGCAAACTGAAGAAACGGAATTAGCATGTCAACACGAAGAAGCTGATACAAGGATTGTTTTCCACATAAGCAAATTACCTAAAAATTCAAAAATTTTGGTGAACGCAGCAGACACTGACGTTTTAATAATTCTATTAGGTAATATGCAGAAATTTTCAAATTTGCAAATATGGCTGGCAAACAGCACATCAAAAAAAATTAATAATAAGGACGAAGTTTACATAAATTGTACGGATTTGTCAATAACATTAGGTGCTACTTTATGTCTTGCTCTTCCGGCTTTTCACGCGTATACAGGTTGCGACTACACGGCTGCATTCTTCAACAAAGGGAAAATTCGGCCCTTTAAAATATTTATGAAGCACCCACAAATTCAAGAAGTTTTCGCGTCTTTGACGAATCCTAATGACATCTTTGAGGAAACAAAAATTGATGCAGTTCAAGAGTTTACGTGCCTTATGTATGGGCTTCCAAAGTGCCAAAGTATAAATGCAGCAAGATTCTTATTATTTAACAAAATGTACGCTTCAAAGCAAAAAAATGAAAAATTTATGAAAAGAATTAAAGGTTTCGACTCAACTCATATTCCACCGTGCTGGAAATCTTTGAAACAAAAATTATTGCGGACGATCTTTGTTAATTCAATGTGGTTAAATGCTACTGAGCCGAATTGTATTAAGTTCAGCGCGGAAAATAATGGCTGGCTGGTATTAGATGGTTTCTTAAAACCAACATGGTTCTTGGGAGACTCAACTCCAACGCAAGTGGCGAGTGTGCTGTGCGATTCTGCAAACAAATCCTCCAATAATGACGACGATTCTAATATTTGCAGCGATGAGAGTGATAACAGCGATGATAGTATAAATGAAAGCTCCGATGATTCAGATTTTTAAAAGTAAGTCACGGAATGAGAATATATATTTTTTTAATTTTCCATACACTTGAATGTTTAATTTATATGTAACAAATGACAGATTACTTGAATAAAATTGAAAATTATTTCATACAGTATTTGCACAATATAATTTCCTTTTACATAAGTAACCTTGGCTTTACTTATGATCAATATTAAGTTTTTGTTGTAACTATAAAATTTGTAGTTTTGAAAGGATGACAATTCTTTTGGAGTATTTATTTCTTTAGTCGTTCTTGCTATTGTTTGAACTGGTGATTGAGAACACTAGCACCTGACGCATGCGCAATAGCTTTAAAACGTCGTACAGCTGGCAATCGCTATCCTTGTTAGACTGGTGATGTTACGCGCTACCTTCCTCTCACTCAACCTTCAATATTTACCATCTTCAACAGCCAGTAACCCTAACTTGCGGCCAGATTTAATTAGGTTACCGTATATCATAATAATGAGAAAAAAATTAGCTTAATTTTGATCTATAAATGATCAACATACGTTATGAATGTATAAATATATCGATATCATACCTGTTTATACCTGGCTGCGAAGAGGTGCGGCCAAGTGCGCAACGGCAACTACGATTTTTCTAAGTCTTTATCCCTATTGCCGTGAAGTGAACGATATTTTATTTCAAAACTTAGTTAATTAAATTTTTCCCGCGAAGTCAATTAACAATAATTTAATTAAAAATACTATCGGCCACATTTAGATTGGCACCGTGGTAGATTTTTATTCTCCTAATCATGAATATGAGTAAAAATGTGGATTTTAGCATGTACTCGATAACTACACAAATTTGCAGCCGGATCTTAGACTATTAGATCAATCCTACATACGGAAAACTCACTCTAACTCGCTAAAACACAGAGAAGCAACCAACCAAAACAACCTATCCCCCGGGAAATCGAGTTCAAATATTTGGGGCAATGTTTAACACTATAATCGTAATTTTGTTCGTACATCTGCAACAAAAATAAAGCGTTTCTTTCCGCCGTTTCTTAAGCTTGGGAAATGTTTTTAACTAAATCCCTTAAGGTTTTGCCCTTAGACGCTTTTATGTGACCTATTATTGCGCAAGCAGATTCATACATGATGTAGATGATGCAGCTTGGCCCCAAAATAAATAGTAGTTCGTGATAAATGAATCCATTTTGTTCTTCTATTCATGAGTCGAGAAAGGAGCCAAGAGTTTCAGGAATATTATATTATTAAGATCACTTTTGAAATTATTTTTTCTAATATTTGTTCCGATCCACACAGAAAGAACCATTGGTATCTTTAGGTGGTCTTGCAGCGGTAGTATGCCCGGGTCTTGATTTAATTTCAAAAAGTTTAATTTACAGTAACCCGTATATAGTTCCATTTTATAACGTTAAATAGTCGTGTAAGTAAAATAAATAAACATAGTTGTATTAAAACATTTATGATTATCTTCACCGTCGCAACTACCCCTGGAATATCTACGAACTATCCTACAAACTTCACTTTGTCCTATCACTCACATTAAAGAGGATATTGTAGGAAATAACAGAAATTATATTTTCATGGGTACGGGTGATTGATTGGTTTGAGGAGATAATGGTTAGGACTAAAGGCAATAACATCTTGCTACATAGACATGAACATTATGCGTGTTAAATAAAAAAGTGAAAAACCTTTTTCTTATGGCTTTTTTTCTAAAACAAAAGAAAATTATAGAAAAAACAAGAATTAAAATAAAAAAACTTTATAAACATTTTGAAGAACCTACCTACCTCATCCATTATAAATAAAATATTTTACTACTTTTGATACTATTAATCAAGCGAATACTATTGGAAAGAAAAATAAATAGTCTACGCTATTGATTAATTTTTTGAAGTACTAATCAAAGTTTTTTTTTACGTGATAAAGTGACGAGACGAGCAGGTAGTACGCCTGATGGTAAGCGTCCGCCTGCCCATAACAACACAGTACCACACAGAGCGTGTTTGGCTCTGTGTTGCGCTGGTCACCCAGAGATATTAGT
>DWGO01001067.1:0-10333 GCA_018247635.1 Eurytides dolicaon deicoon | reverse complement strand
CCCTTTCTACACCTTCCCTTTTCGGGGGCCCGCGCTTTTTTTTTAAATCCCCCCCTTTGGGGGGCCCCGGGGGGGATGGGAGGGAGGGGAGTGGAGGGAGGAGGGCGGCGTCGACGTCTGGCGCGCCAGTGCAGCCTCAGCAGCACAGAGGCGAACACGAGCGCCACACCGCTTGCCCCGCCCCACGACACCGCGTGCCCGTACACAGCACACGATACCAAGATTGAAATGGCTTGACGCAGCGTCATCACGATCGTGAACAGCACAGCGCCGAAACGGGCGATGGTGCGGTAGATGAGCACCTGGCCGGCGGCCGAGCTCAAGGACAACAATAAGCAATCGACCACGAAGGGCGGATGTCTTAGCAAGCGAGGCGCACGAGTACGGGGCAGCGCTGCGGCTGTCAGTGCTAAAGAGCACAGATTCACAGCGGCTAGCATCTGCAGCGGTTTTGGCGAGTGGCGCGCGAATAAAGCCGCCTGCCAAGAGGCTGTGAAACTATCGCAGGCCATGTATAACGCCAATAGCGCCAGCCCCGATCCGGTGGTGGCGGCCGACACAGCAGAGTCGTCGTGGCTGCCGTACATGAAGAGCGCCATGCCTGCCGATATCAGCACCGCCGTCACGTACTCATACAGCTCGTACTTGTTGCGGGATATCAACTTACCCATCAGCATCACCGGTATCACCTTGCACGATTTCGACAGCACCTTCGAAATATAAAACATGTAACAGGTAAGATTATTTCTTGAGTATATAATGTTTTGTATACAAAAAAGTATGGAAAGACAAGATCAGGAAGGTGGTCTTAGGTGGATGGTCTGTTTTGCAGAGTTCAACTGGGGTGTTACCACTGCAATGAAAATTGGTTAAAGAACGAGTTGAAAAAGAGTGCTCTTATCGGAAGTGGCTCTTGGGGAGCTGAACCCGACTACAGCCCCATCGTGAAAATGGTATCGCACCACTGGTACACTTTTGGAAGTGTAGCAGTTTTTGGATACACCAAAAATACCGCTGCCGCGATTAAGGACGGCTTTGCCCAAGAAGCCCAATCCCATCACTGCGTGGAAACTCAACCAGCCATATGCTGGTCGAGTTTTCGCCCAAGTGATAGAGACGCTCGTCGAGGCTCAAATCCGAGGCCGAAGGTCAGATACAATACATCAAGCAACCCAGTTTGGTATGCAGCAGGATTCCTCTAGACCATCAGGTTTATTTATGCAGTAAAAACTGTCGTGAAAAATATTTAACATCTTGTGCTGTCCTGTGACCACGTACGCCGTGCAGCATAAGAAACGTAGGGAATTCAAAACCAAAATAAATAGGAGCTAGAAACTGTAAACAAATTGAACATGTGAAGTCGCTCACCTGAGTGGGGAAGCTGACAAATTTCAGCGCCTCGTACTGGCACCAAGCACTGATGATGTTGGTGACGGAACAGTAGGAGAACTTGTATAAAGGCGCCGCTATCACCGTCTGCCCGGTGCAGAGCAGCCGACCTAGGGCGATGATGAAAGCCAGAAGCCGGTTGATGAACACCAGCAGCTGGGAGTCGTTGAAGCGCACCAGACTTCCGTCCGGCATCACGTAGTTCTAGAGAATAAATAGTCCATATTGCACGAGAATATATGTGAATATAAATATAGTGGACGGAAAGTGTAACATGTGGTAGGACTCTTATTAAGTCCGACTTGGGCGGTAAGCAGTAGTATAAGCCCTACTGTGTCCAGATTTAAAGGGCAATGATGCCAGCGTAATTACAGGGCAATGAGATGGACCATCTTGTATCTCTGCGTGACAAGCGTAGCATTGAGCTAAGCATATGTGGTACCGTGTTGTATGGGTAGACGTGACGCTTAAGATCGGGAGCACGGCTTGCTCGTCTCGTCACTTTATCTCATTAAAAAAACTGGATCTCCCCACGAACAATAGTAAAGAAAACAACACTTGAGTCCGTCTTGGACTTACCTACAATTGTCTGCTATGCTACCTCCTAGCAGTAACACACAAACATAACTGTGTTCCGCTACAAAGCGTAAGAGATATAGAGATACCATTCTACATTTTTTGGGTAAAAAGCGCAACGAAGTTTTGAAGAAAGGACAAAGCACTACGGTTCAATAGTACTAGTGATTTCAGTTTCAGCGGCAATGTGGCCAGCGTATTTGCTGGGCATATTAAAGTAACACCATAAATCTTTGGGTAATGAGCGCAGCTAACGGCCAAGCAAGTGCTGTGGAGCACTATGCTATGGCCACGCGTGTCGCTTACCATCAGGCGCACGACTTGCTCGTTTCGTTACTGTTTCCTTAAAAAAAGATGAAAAACGCTTCGAACGATAAGTGTCCACCTAAAAAGACGGTCTCGACTACTTGCTATATGGATGGTTTTATTTAACAAACAAAGTATGGGCTGTCACCATTTTTGTTTCTTCTCCGGTCAAGTTATCAGGCTATTCTAGGAAAAGTGAGTACACTTTTACATTTTTTTAAGGAACGAGGTAAAGACGAATACGTAGTCTAGGTCTACGCAATTTGGTTCCTATATCATATAGAAAGGTTTTAAAATTTTCTTTAAATTTCAAATTTACAACTTTTCAAACACTTCATAGCGTTCATAGTTACGCGATGAAATCCGTAAATACTTTTATATTCCAATGACAGGTATTTTTGTAAGTAGTTTTGTTATTGTAACTTTAAAATACACTGCACCTTTTTTACCATACTAATATCCTGTCTTATAATCGTCTTACATAAAAAAATCACATAGACAAACACCAAGACCAGCAGCGAATATCTATAGTTCATACAAATTTACATATGGGCTTAGCATTATAGTAATCCAACCGACGACCCGCGACGCCGAAGTCAACACCTTAGCAACTGCACCAAAAAGTTATAGCACGTACATAAATGTCATGAAACTATCTAGTGTCATTACCTGTGGCTAGCCTGTGTAGTGGTTAGTGCTTCTGACTGCAAATCCGAAGTTAGTGGGTTTGATTCCCACCCAGGACAAAATATTTCTGCGATGAACTAAGATACTAACTAAGCGATATTTGTTCTGTGTCCCAGGCACTTTAACAATCTACATAAGTATGCATTTTAAATATGTATGTACGTATATCAGTTGTCTGACTCCTATAAAACAGGCTCTGCCTAGTTTGGAATCAGATGGCCGTGAGTGAGATGTCCCGTGATATATAATTATTTACCTGCGTCATAATCTTCTCTTGCAGCAATCCCCACACCAAGTAGGAGCCCATTAGTCCAGTGAAACAAAACACCAGCTCGAAACACTCCCGTGAGTCGTCATTTTTCACAACTTTCGCGGTCTCTGGCAGCCTCTCCCCAGGCTCGCCGAAACAGGCGAAGAGAACACGCGTTAGACATGTCTTGTTTGCTGAAAACGTAACACATAAGTACGTTTATTAGCTTGTTACACCTAGATCTCGTCTTCAAAAAGCGAAAGAATTCTTTATGGGCCTTAATATATGCATATATAATGCTACAAGATATCTTAGCTCTACACTTGGGCCTTTCAAATCGAAAATTAAAAATGTTTATTTGCATGAAGTTTACTAAATGTCCAAGAGTTTCTGGTGGGTGAAACGTTGCGGAATGAAGATAATTGACTTTGAACAGCTAATATATTGTATCGTTAAACATTGTAATCACATTTTAAAAGAGCGAATATTTACTAGTTTATTACAGGCTCTTCTCAACAGAACTATATTCCGAAGCGGAGTTATTTTTTTTACGAGACAAAGTGACCCTGATGGAAAGCGTCACGCCTGCCCATAACAACACAGTACCATATGCAGCGTGCTTGGCACTGTTCTGCGCTCGTCACCCATAGATATTAGATGGTCTATCTCTTTGGCCTGTTATTACGCTGGCATCATTGCCCTTCAAACCGGAACACAGTAGTGCTTTCACACTACTGCTTGACGGCAGAATAACTGGCAATGCAGTGGTACCGTCCCAGGACCCTGCAAGAGTCCTACCAATTTGTTAGTTTCCTGACGAACAAAGATGTAAAAATTATTTCAAAACTGCTTGTGAACTCCTATTTGAATAATTATGAATTGATATATATATGAAAAGAAGTACGATTTCTAAGGGCACCTAAAATAGTTGCAGGAAAAAAATAAGTATAAGCATTGAAATGTTTGTGTTGAACTTTTCGAACAATTACAATGCACGCGAGTTATCGAAATGTAAACATAACTGCTGTTAATGGAGGCTATTAGACACAGTTCATACACACACACAATACATATGTCTGAATGAAAACAAGTTCAGGGCTAAAGTAATAAATGACAACATTATTTGGTTTCTAGGGAAAGCAAAATAGTATACAATATTAAATAACCCGATTTATATAGTTTTTAGCCTAGCTTTCCTTTTTCGAAAAACATGCATATATCGTTCCTTCGAGATTGCAGGTGCATTACTTCCCTTCTATTTATTTCATTGTTTTTAAATAAAATCTAGTAAAACGACGGTTTCCACCGTTAATGTTAATGGATACATTTGCTCATAACTCTACAGTGCTACTCATTCTTTTGTGAGACTAAACTGTGTGTGACTAAACATTTTACACACCTAATTTCCCTATTACTATCTGCCTTTACACCTCGAGTCAGCCAGAGATTAAATGAATCATAAGACGTAATAAAGAATTTTTCGACCGAAATTATGAGGAGACAAATGTTATTGCGGCTTTATGTGTGTTCCGTAACAATTATATGGTTGATATATGTTTTTTTTTACGAGATAAAGTGACGAGACGAGCAAGTCGTGCACCTGTTAAGCATTACGTCTGCCCATAACACAGTAACACATAGAGCGTGCTTGGCTCTATGCTGCGCTCATCACCCAGAGATATTAGATGGTCTATCTCTTTGCCCTGTTATTTCGCTGGCATCGTTGCCCTTCATACCAGAACATAATAGTGCTTATACACTACTGCTTGGCGGTAAAATATCTGGCAATACATTGGTACCGCTCCAATCGAACTCTGCTAGAGTCCTACCACTTAGATTCTTCGCAGGCAAGGCCAAAAGTTACAAGATTTGTCGAATATATAATTTATATTTTTTTATTAGATACAATGACGAGAGGACCAAGCCGTGCGCCTGTGCGACACAGTGCCGGACAGAACGCATTTGGCATTACGCTGCGCTCGCCACCTAGAGACTTAGGTCGCTCTATATCTGTGTCCAGTAATGTTCAAGTCCAGTAACGCTGGCATCATTTCTATTCAAACTGGAATACAGCAGTGTTTATGCAACTACTATTTGGCGGTAGATTCTTGCCAGTTGGCAATGCAGTGGTACCACCCCAGACGCACTCTGCAATAGTCCTAGCGCTTACAAAATATGTGTATGACTTAAGAGACGCAATAAAGTAGGAAAACACCAAACTGGTAATTAAAAAGCTTTTGTATTAAATACCACTGGCGACACTATTTAAGATTTAAGATTTAAATATATTTGATATTATATATGTATAAATTATATATAAATGGATAGCTGATTAATTAATATCAATTTTATAAACAATAATGAAGAAGGATTATTAGGAGTTGATGTAATGACTATTTCTTAATTGACTTCCTACTGAGAACTTTTGTATGTAGGAGGGTACATCTGTAATACAAGTCACTTCGATTTCACTCGCAAGATTAAGTGGTTAATCTGCCGGCTATGTAATAAATTAGACGTGGATTATAAAGAAGTGTTTTAGTGTTGTAAAAGTTATAATTAAAACCTAATAAACTAAATAAAGAATATCTGTGTGTTTTTGGTCATCCAACCCGCATTGTAATACTTCTTTACTTGTAACACATCGACACAAAACCGCGTAATCGCTAACAAAAACGTGTTTTGAAAACATCACACGACAATTATCAGCCAGCCGTACTTACACCTTAAACGCAATCAATAAAAAAGCGATCATTAAAATACAATATGCGTTTATCGGTTTGCCCTTCTTTGATACAGCAAGGGTACAAAGGTTCGGTGACAATAAAGTTTGGCACAGATACAGTGCATGAGAGCGTCAGTGGCATTTTTTTAAAAGAAATAAAGTGACGACACGAGCAAGTCGTTCGCCTGATGATACGCCTGCCAACACATGGAGCGTGTGGTACTGCCACATGGAGCGAGCTGGACTCTGTGCTGCGCTCTTCACCTAGAGATATTAGATGGTCTATCTCTTGGGCCTATAACTTCTCTGGCTTCATTTCCCTTCAAACCAGATCACAATAGTTCTTACACACTACGGGAAAATATCTGACAATGCAGTGGTACCGCTCCAGTCGGACTCTGCAAGAGTCCTATCACTTTATACATGTAGCTAGCATAGGCTACCTATATCTCTCTGCAATTAAAAACACGGGAAAAAGTCCCTTATTTGCAAAATCGAGGGCAATGTGTATTGTTTATATTAATATGTGAAGAGAAAGATTTAATATTCTGAGAATAATGTCGCAATAAAAGCGCATGGAGAATGTTAAAATAAGGTCATTTGTATAGGAAATTATGTTTTAATTTCAGAGATATTGTTAAATCTATTTAATACTAGCTGACCACCCCGCGGTTTCAACCGCGCGAACCTAGATTCCCGTGGGAAATGCACACTTCACCGGGATAAAAAGTAACCATTTTAGTAGCCTAAGTGTAACTCCTTATAACACCAGCTATCCGCCAGCGAAAGTCCTGTTAAAACCAGTCCAGTCCAGCCAGTTCAAAGATTAGCCGGAACAAATATAGAGACAGACAAACAGATTTTTTTTATGTAAGTACCGTATATACTTTCATTTGCATTTACTTAAATGCTGTTAATTTAGAATTACAAACAGACTCTTCAATTTTTTTTATATGTATAGATAGGTGATATTTGTCATTACATAAAATCATATAGAAGAAAATGGTCGTAGTTGACGTTTATACCATCCATTTCAAACCCGTATATTGTCAAATCGTTAATATCACGTTCAAAAAGACTATTAATGGTGTATTGAAATTGTTGAATAAAGCCTATACACGTTACAAGAGATTATGTGTGTAAAATGAAATTTATTGACTCGTATACAGGATGACTATTAAGGTATAGTATATAAGTAACAAAATATTGTAACATCATTTTTAAAAGAGCAACTGTTGAGTTTCTCATTGGCTTTTCTCAACAGAACTGCATTCCGAGCCCAGTGGTAGATTCTTTACGGACTGTCAACATTAAATGATTATACTGATCTTTAAAACTTTAACAATTCGAAAGCTGCTTGTAATAGGCTATTCGACAAAAAAATATTTTTGATTTTATTTGAAAAATAAGGTCTTTGATAAAAAATAACCTTCTTTAGTCGAATTTCGACTATTAGGCTTCCTAAGGGACGCCCAGTAGAACTTTTGCAGAGTGACTGGGGCGGTACCACTGCATTGCCAGATATTCTGCTGCCAAGCAGTAGCGTGTAAGCACTACTGTGTTCTGGTTTGAAGGGCAATGGTGCCAGTGAAATTACAGGGCAAAGAGATAGACCATCTTATATCTCTGGGTGACGAGCGCAACACAGAGCCAGCCACGGTCTGAGTGGTACTTTGTTGTTATGGACAGATATGACGTCTACCATCAGGCGCACGACTTGCTCGTCTCGTCACTTTATCTCGTAAGAAAAGGCTATCGCTAGTATAAATAAATACACGAATACTAATGTCTTCATTCCTTATCAGACCGATCAAATATATTGATCACCAACTATAACTGCGTTGCCCAAATTGCGCTCCACCGTTCCATTCCCGCATTCAGATAAGATCTGCTTATCAAGCAACACACCGCCATAAGGTAAACTAAGGCAAATGACTAAACAATACCGCGGCTTATCTCTATGTACGATCAGCAATATACCAAATTGCCGCACACGATTGCTGTGTCGATATTCACTAGGACGTATTTTACTATATCTTTTATACGGACATCTGATAAATATGACAACTGATAACATACGTATGATTGTTTCGGATATTACTTGAAAATATTATTTGACGGTAGCACTTGTTTCGTTCCGTTGAACTTGCTAACTTTTTTCTGATTGCCTTGAAAACCTTTTGAAAAACTTTGTTTAATTCAATCACGTTTCAGTCAATCTCATTTACTTCCGATATATAAACCCTACGAATAGACTGAACTCTAATGTAAAAATCTAAATATTTTATTTATTTTTATATATTTTTTTAAACGACTACTCCTATTTTAAGATAACATAAGAAAGAAATAACTTATGTTATAATATCGAGCGGTCGGTTGTTTACGAACATAGATTATCACAATTATCTATAGTGCTACAAATATTTGCCCCAGTGGGAATCGAACCCACAATAAGGTACGTCAAAACCGATAGCATAGGAACTGAGCCAAAAGGGTTATCATATGACTCATTGTACCTAATATGAAACCCTTCTATCAATCGCAATTCATTCCTCACTCCAAAGATTTTCAAAATGATAAATTAACAATACAGCATTGTACAATACAGTACCTACATCAAGTTTAATACGGTGTTGCCAAGAGTTTACGTGCATATTTCTATGATTCTACATATGTGAGGTAGAATTCCTAACCGTCCTTCGTTTTTTACCATCAATGAAAGTACTAAATTCGAGAGACTAATAAAACATCGTTTCTGGTTTGACCTAGTCAGATTTAGATCAGATAAAATAGATAGAGATATAGGCGTTCAAAAAACAATCATATTCACGTTTTACCTGTCCAAACTATAACAAAATGCAAAAGGAATCGCTATCAAAATAAAAATACAAATTTTTCCTTACTATTCACTGTTTTTTGTGATTGGTAACAATACTTACAAACATTTCTGTGTGTGATTATAGGAAATTCCATATTCTATGAAGAAATGTAGTAAAGAATAAGGTGCAAAACATAGTAAATTTATACCAGTATCATAAAATAAAAGCTTTTAAAGGGAATACGAATTTTGTGAATTTGTATGTATACGTGGGCTAAGCTCCGGAACTACGGCATCCGGTTTGAAAGGAATATTATAATAGCGTTGTAATAACAGACAAAAGATATGTACCTATCACATATAAATGGACAGTCATACCGATATTCTAAAAACTGGAAATTAACTTATATATTTACCTTATCCTATATCCATTTTTATATTTAAAATTTTGTTTTTTTTTGCTACAGTGCTTAGCATTGTGCTTGTAATAACATTTACTAAAATAATAATAGTTTAAAACTAATAGGATTTTTGTAAAAGTCATTGCATTGCTAGTAGACTGCTGCCAAGCAGTTGTGTGTGAGCACTACTGTTCCGGTTTGAAGGGCAATGATGCCGGCAAAGGGCAGGCATGACGCTTACTGTCAGAAACACAACTTGCTCGTCTCGTTCCATCATCGTAAAAACAAAAAGAAATCATGTGACTTCTTTATGATACTTTATTTAATTTGGCCAACACCGAAATATCTGCTCATAAAATTTTAAAGGTATAATTTTAAGTAGCATCCTTCAAACGTCAATAAGTTTCTCTAATTACATTTTTTCTAAATCAAGTTTTGATGAAAAAAGGTTCATTAACTCATCACCACAAACCATTAAGATTCCGAACTACAGCTTCAATTTTGAGCCGTAGAGTATCAGAGTCAGCAACATTCTAATTAGACTTACCTGTTTTATGACAGTTGTATAAAGAATGTGACAGCAATGATAACTCATGCGACAGAGTCAAGTAAACAGCTCATAATGTGGGATATCATATTGTAACATCCATTCCTGATTTCTTAATATCAAATTGGTTTATAAAACTTATAATAACAATATATACTACTAATACTACTAATATTTGGTTATTGATTTAGCCATAAATCAACATGCATTATTTGTGTTTTAAAACATTATTTTGTAGGCCAAGGAGAAAACAAAGAAATTTGAAACATTAGCAGAGAGTGCACTTTGGAAATTTGATTATTATTCTGCATCTAATAATTCAACAAGCACTATATTTAAAAATTTAAAAACTCTAATGATTTACACTTACTTATCTTATCAAAATAGTGAGTCCTTTCTAGGTATTTATAAAGCAAATACCCGGGGAGCAGGATTGTTGCATACCCAACCAAATTTAGTAGCAGACGGAAGCACCTAAAATGAACAAACCAATTAGTTTAAAACATTTGTTAATCTAATAAAATAAAACTATTTACGGATTTTATCGCTTTTATTTTAATTTTTAATTTCCCGACGTTTCAAACAATTTACAGCGTTCATGGTCACGGGCTGGGCTGGGTGACCATGAACGCTG
>DWGO01001066.1:0-10334 GCA_018247635.1 Eurytides dolicaon deicoon | reverse complement strand
AGTCAAACTAACCATGCAATCTCTTTAAATACTCAAGAGCATACGGTTCTCTTTTGTACGTTTACCTACGCAAAACTGCACCTACGCGAATTCATGCGAGATCAATCGACAATTTCTCGCACCTACGAGTAAACATCGAATCATCATTTGTTAAGTGTTATCACCTCGGTTGGCCATAACGCCATATTTTTAGCAAACGCGGTTTTCCTTTCGAATAAAGATTTTTATGCACATTATTCTTGTTATTTTTTTAAGTATTAAGAGTCTTATGCAGAGTCCGTCTGGGGTACTTATTTTTTTTAAGTTTATCAAAATAAATCCACAACAACTGAGAAGGCACGCAGCGTTCTGATTAAGGAATATTTTTATAATTTAATTAAGAAACATTTTCAGCTATCGTTCAATGACCACTTTCAATGGTTTCCACAAATGTTAAAAGGTTTATGCCTTATTTTAAGTATGTTTTACATAAACTTTATATAATTTTGGTGCTTTAAATTCACCAGAACTTTTTACCTGTCTCAGAATTTATCTTATACGTATATATAACTAATAAAAATTACGATTTTTTTCACGATTCAAACTGAGTACGACATACATATGTATGTGTATGTGTATGTGTTGATTCCATAAATGGGACCAAAAGTCTTCTTGTGCGTAAAATTAAAGTCCAGCGCTAATACAAACTATTCAAGCTAGGACATTTCGGCTTAGATTCTTACCTTTAGCCTCATTGATACAAGATTGTGATTGTGGTATATTAATGAATTGGTGACCTCCAGCCTTTCCAAGCAACAAAACAGCTTATCTGATAAATTAAAGTAATTGAGCTTTTATATGAGTTGTTTTAAAATCCAACGTCAGTTTACTCAGTTAACTATCAAGGTGTATAGTCGCGCATAATAGTGTTAACATATAGATACATATGTGTATATGTATGTTTTATTAAGAATAGTCGTAAAATTTGCTAATTGACGCAAAGAGGATTTTCCTATTGCGATATTGAAGCATAAATAAAAATGTGTCTAAAATACATACAAAAACATTGCAATCGCTAATTATATACTGGTGAATAAGCTAAATTATTTTAATATATTTGTGGTTTATTGTTTGTTGTGGTTTGTGGTAAACCCATTAACAAGCTTTTGTTGTAACATAAATGAGCATGTAAGTCTAGGAAAACACCATTATATTATTGAAAGAAGAAGAGTAAAATTTCACATAGAATGTGAAATAACATGTACATTATATTGCTTATGTATTTTCCAAGTTATTATATAAAACAAAAACGTGACATTGTCACGCATATCCCAGTTACGTCCTAAATTTTTTCTCAGATTACAATGAAACTTGTTTGATACCCAATTGGCGCAAAAGGAACTTTATCGTAAACATAATAATTTACATTCCATGTGCATCATGTATCTTTGCATAGAGCAGGAGAATTATGTAAGTGGAGATTGAAAAATTTACGCCACTCTGAAACTGGGTCACATGATGCTCCCGAGTTTGCGTCAGCACGTATAAGAGCAATTATATCTCTTATATTCTTGACTTTTGTTTTTGTACGCGACTGTACTGTTAGAGGGGTCCAGTGAATGGAACGTTGCACAATATGCTTGTCCCACATGCGGAATTTAACCGCTCACATTAAACACATCGCATTAAACCAGTTGGCAAACGTGTAACGCTTTTTTTAACGCGTTCCCAACTGATTGCCTCGAAATAACCGCTATTTGTAGGCCATGATAAATTGCCAAGATTTATCACTTCATAGTAATCTCTTGCGTTTACGACAATATTATATGTTAAAAAACAACACATTTTTAGGAAATTTATCGTATTTTATGTTTACTTTTTTTTACTAACGTTTTGAATACTTTACAGTGTTAATGGTTGTAAACAGACTGAGATGTTAAACGTCCTTATGTCATAGTTAGCCTAGGCTGCCGCCAATCTTTTAACAATTTCTTTTAGTCCGATCTATCTAGTACATGCTAATATTATTTTCGTTAAACCAAGCAGCAATGTGGTAAGCGGTTATGTATTACGGTTTGTAGGGCAATATTGTCAGAATAGTTATTAGGCATAGAAATAGAAGATCTAAAATTTGTTGGTGATGAGCTCAGCAGCAGCTTCTGAATGGCACTGTGTTATGGGCTCTCATTTCAATTACCACCAGACACAGGACTTCCTTGTCTCGTCACGTTATCTAATAAAAAAAACCCTACTGTGTCCCGTTTGAAAGGATGTATTGCTAGTATAACAGCATTGTGCATAGAACATTTTAAAATCCTTGGCTGGCGAGATCTATGCGGCATTATGTCGTTATGGCTTGTTGGTTATACACACGTGACTTACTCGTCTCTTAACATTTTTTTCCTAAAAAAAGAGAGCCAAACCATTGAAAACCTTTTTTTATATCAAATTTTTCATTTTTGCGTAGAAACATATGTTTATGTCGAATACTGTATATAATTTGTAATTTAAAAAGAATTCGCTATAAGCATAAAGTTGAATTTCTTGCGTCAAATATATAGATAAACGCCGTACCAGTACTTAGGTTATTGAAATTCTCTATCAATATTGATTCCATTCAGCAGGTACAGATGGTTAATTGCTTGCTCGGTATCTTTTTGAATCTCCGGCGGAGTCGCAGCGTGCAGCTTATTGTGTGCTCAGAAATGGCCCATTCATAAACTCAGCTTTCGAGCGGCGAAAATAGACTCGGATGGAACGAACTCTAGGCAATGCGGCGCTCCTAAATAGCCTAGACTGTCTGTCACGCGGCGTGGTTTGCCTAGGAGACACGTGATTATGTCTTCGACAATAACACGCTTGTACTGTCGCAATAGCGTGTTGGTCACGCAAAATGCGTTTGAATCTAGTTGGCTTTGAGGATTTGCAAAGGTATGAGGGCATATATATAATCCCTTGTGTACTTAAAGGAAAGATTTTCCTTTGCTCACACATTTACATCTCTCTGCGGATCACACCAACAATCTCGCTCCAAAATGCTCGCTCATAAAACTAACTACATATTTTTCACACTCCTTGTTAGTCCACGGGGTGAACCCTGCTTTACTTAATATGGTTATACATCGGTTTCTTTATATTAGTTGCTTCTTTTTTCATATGTTTGTGTGTGCATTGATAAATAAAATTTAACTTTTATTAACTCAAAATGTTGTTTCTAATAGTACATTACGATAATGAATATGATAGTGTGTATGGATTGCATTTGACTTAAATGTAGCTCCCGCCTTCTACACCATTGAAATTATCCTTACTTTCTGTCCATATATCGTCGGATGCAGCAACTGACTTAGCACTTTGAAAAAATCCTTATATCGGAATACATACTGTTTTTATAAAGACAAATAAAATTGTCACATGATCTGATGAAATAAAAATGATCACAGCTATACACAATAATTTATTGCAGGTTAAGGAGCAGGAGCCCTTCTTTAGGCTCATTTCATAGTCATTAGGTGGCGCGTCTTGTTAATATTTTTTTACGATATAAAAATAACTTATTTCTTTCTGTTCCAAATACTGAACAGTTCTACGCGAAAAATATGGTAACTACCATAACTATAATACATCAATAGCTATGGTAGTTACCATAAACAGAGTTCCTGCCAATTATTTGGAAGAACTTCAGAGGGCGCACACGAGTTCTCGTCCCTTGTTAGATCGAGTTTAAATATGGAACAAATTATATCTGCACGAATAGCTCGAAGCAACCACGCCGTGAACAGCGGCCCAATAATATTGACCCAGATTGGCATGCTTGCGCAAATATTTGGGTGTGCGAATGCGTTTATGTATTTCTCTCACGGCTCCGTACAATGAAGGTCGACGGTACAATAATCCTTTAAGTTTTTTTTACGATTTTTACGATACTATTGCGTTTTGTATTTATTTTTTAAATGTCACTAAGTAATTGGCATTACTTAGGATTCCATTGCGCTTTTATTTTTTTTTATATTAAGATAATTGCCTCCAACTGCCGCGAAAATTACAACACGGTTTGCGGAAGGTGCTACGCTAGTTTTAAACGCTCAAGTCGGTATAATTAAAGTTAATAACGACGTGTAAAAAGGAATAATCATGTAATAATGTTGGCGTTTTTACAATGTTGATAAACCTGTAGTAATTATTCGAGAAGTGAAGTGAAGAGAAGTGGGGGGGAGGAATATTTTGAAATAATTGAAGTAGGAAATATTTGATTGCGCCAAGGTTTGAATAAGAAAATGATTATAAGTACTTTAGATTGCGTACCTGAATATTTTGTACACATAATTTGTATATTATTATTTTTAGTAAAGTTTTTATTAAACTATTATTATCCAAGTGGTGTGTAGTATTTCGTGGCTCTTGCAGAGTTCGATTGGGGCGGTACCACTTCATTACCAGATATTCTGCCGCCAAGCAGTGGTGCGTAAGCACTACTGTGTTTCGGTTTGAAGGGCAATGATGCCAGTGAAAATACAGGGCAGAGGGATAGACCATCTAATATCTCTGGGTGACGAGCGCAGCACAGAGCCAAGCAGGCTCTGCGTGGAATTGTGTTGTTATGGGCAGGCGTGCCGCTTACCATAAGGCGCACGACTTGCTCGTCTTCTCACTTTATCTCGTATATTAACTCTCCAGGGTTTCTTTATAACTGTGTGAGTGTGTTTTGAAAAAATATACGGACGTACAAACGTATAAATTTTAATTATAATAGAATTTACAGTTAAGACTCAAGTAAACATTTTACATTATTACCGTCGCCCAGTAGTCTTAGCGGTGTACTTGTTTCATACAACAGTCGTATTTGCTTCGCTGTTTAAATATTTGGTCAGTTTTGTTTGAGGTTTTACTCGTGCATTTGTCGCTGCAGCGGCTCACATTAATGAGGGAACGAAAATCGCGTTTCTGTTTGTTTGGCTTATAACACATTTCGTTTGTTCATTGCGTCATAATCCCTTTCTTTGTACACTCGAGTATCAAACCTCATGGTTAGATAGTGATTTCTTGTGTTAACGCTAATAATATACATTTTTAAATTTACGGTTTCTATTGCGTTTTGACTTTCAATTCCCGACTTTTCGGATACTTTACAGCGTTCATGGTCACGGGACAGACAGAGATGGTAAACGTGCTAATATCGTATTTAACCAGGCGACTGTCAATTTTTAAATTATTTATTTTTAGTCCAATCTATGCTATATAAGCTAACAGTGTTTTGAGGTCTCGCAGTATTTGTGTACTTGGATTTTATTTTATTAGCCACGGGATTCCAAGCCAAGGTTCCAAGATACTAGGATGTTGTTTTGTTGTTGTTTTACGACATCAAATTAAAATACCAACAAAATGTCTGTATGTACTAGGCAAGAATTAAGTATCAATATGTTTATTATTTTCGTGTATTTTCTTAATTAAAGTTAGACGTATTTTAGTACCGCACGATTTTACTCAAATAGGTGGCAGCATTCAACCATCTTCTCTGTTGATAATAATGGTTTTCCTGATGGTATTTTACAACATTTGAGATGGTTAGTCGTTTATTTTCTTTTTAAACAAAAATCCAGGATAAATAGTACCTCATGATAACAATCTGCCTACCTACTTATCATACCCTATATACAGAAAAGCTCTTTTTTCACTTATTATCATTGGTAATGCAGTACATTCTCGAACATGGTGTGTTGGCGATACACGACATTGTCCCGACGGGAAATTGCACGTGCCTCATTCACTGGTTCACTTAACAAAACGCCCCCGGCCCACGTCCCGCTGCAACGCTATTAGTCTGTCAATCAACCCCTTGTAACGAACAGCCCTCCCCGCAGGGTCCCCTTTGACAAGGAACCCCACCCGTCTCGAATAGAGGCCCGTCACGACAGGACGCGAAGCTCTGACCGGTTCCGTAGGCTTTTGATTTTAATTTCCGTTTTACCAGATATCCTGGCGCCAAGCAGCAGTGTGTAGGCTTTACTATGTTCCGGTTTACAGGGCAATGGTGCTGGCGTGGGTGACAAGCACTCTCTGTGTGGTACTGTGTTGTTATGGGCAGACATGACACTTACCATCCGACGCACGACTTGCTTGTCTCGTCACTTTGTCTCGTAAAAAATATTTCTTTACGAGATGAAGTGTTGAGACGAGCAAGATGTGCGCCTGATGGCAAGCGACACGCCTGCCCATTACAACACAGTGCCACATAAAACCTGCTTTGCCTTTGTCTACGCTCGTCACCCTGAGATGGAATATGTTATATCTCATTACCGAGTTATTACGCTGGCAAAAAAGTAGTAGTTTCCGCATGAGCTTGATGATCGTGAGATATATTATCTGTGGTGTGTTTTAGTTTAAAGGACATCTTAAATACTCTTCCTGAGTAACGACGAATAATTAGAGGGAGGAATTAATTTTTAAGGACATAGCGACCATTCAATAAGAATTATACTTTATGAATACCAAAAACTATTTTGTAGTTGCTTTAAGTTTACAGTTTTACAGGTTCAAAAATTTAAAAAACGACTAATAATGAGTGAACTCTGGGCTGCTTTCTTTTGTAAATAAGTCTCTTTTTAGATTTTCAACAAAATCCTTACCATATTTTTTATTGTGCATAAACCCATATTTGAATATCGCATACGAGTATGTCACTCGCATAAATCCTCATTGGTGCATTTAACTAGACTTCTTATTCGCAATCTCAGATTGCACGTTACTCGACATCATTGTCATTAAGCCAATAGTCTAAGATAATAATAATATTGTCCTGACTAAGACAATACTAGTTTAAAAAAATAGTATTGTCTTAGTCAGGACAATATTATTTTTTTAAATAAAACCTTAAAAATTTTTAAAGGTTTTTTTTAAGAGATAAAGTGAGCAAGTCGTGCGCCTATTGGCGTCATGCCTGCCCATAACAACACAATACCACAAAGTGGGGGCTTGGCTCTGTGCTGCACTCGTCACCCAGAGATATTAGATGGTGTATCTCTTTTCTCTGTAATTTTACTGGCATCGTTGCCCTTCAAACCGGAACTCAGTAGTGTTTATACACTACTGCTTGGCGGCAGAATATCTGGCAATGCAGTGGTACCTCCCCAGTCGGACTCTGCTAGAGTCCTACCACTTAGAAAATTTTGATTATAAAATTGATGATTGAGAGTAAGGATACTCACACCAAATTTTTCTACTTCAATACTTTATAATTGATATTAAGATATTATAATACAATGATGTGTGTGCATTGTGTGATTGCAATATCGTTTGTATATTTTTGTAAATATATTATCATATTTTTATAAAAGAGATGAGTACAAATTCCGAGCATAGACTTGTCTATTTTAATTTGGTGAAAAAGCAGTGAACGAGAGAACGAAAAGATAAAAAAAATATATTATTATTTAATCTTGACCTTCAAATGATTCCTTTAAGCAACTCACAATATCTTTTTTTAAGTTTTATATTTCAAAAGAAATACATAATTTTAAGTTATTAAGCAGATAAGGTAATAACGAGTTAACCACTTAAATCACTACATAAGGCCACCCAACTTTTTTAACGCTTGGAAAAAGTTACTATTTAAAATCACTGTAGGGTTACATTGTATTATTGAATCATTAGTTTAAGTATTCTTAAATAAAATATGTCTAACAATAGTTGTATTATTGGGTCATTAATTCAATAATACAACTATTAAGCATATCTTCTAATTATATCCGTGGTAATCAGACTTATTTTAAATTGAAATATCTGCAAATTAATAATATAATATAAACAGGAATTATGTAAAGAAGTCTGCAAAACTGTTACAGGTTTATTACCTTATATTATGTATTTAATCTATTCAAGATGATGAATAGACAATACAAAACAATGGTCAGGAAAATTAAGCTTATTGTTATCGCAAATTAACCGGGTTCCTTGGAATATTGCTTGCTAATAATTGACCAATATTCTGTTAAATGTACCATCAAGGGTGACATTCAATCTCTTAAACCAATGTGAGAAACTAAAAGTTTTGGTTCACAACCCTAGGATTTACACTTTCTACCTTTGTAGCCGTGTAAAAGACTACTGTACTGTTTAGATATATATTTTTATTTCACTGCATGAGAATGATTAAACACTAGCATAGTAAAAGAAAAAAACAATCCACAAAATTTCATATTAACTGTCTGTCGCCAAACGTTTGGAAACGATATAAAATCTTGGCAATCAATAACTAGACATGATAATGATCATAATGTCATCAAATCACGCGTAGTCATGGTACGTAATTTGATAAAGTCAATGATTCTCTAAAATAACCTGAGTGTTGAGTGTACTTCAAACTAATTTCTTATCTAAAGCATCAAGTGAGCAGCACTCAGCATATTACGAACACATTTTCTGTACCCTTGGAATTCACTTGTATGTTTATCTCCAATAGATATTAATCATATACGAGTATGTATTGTTTGATATTGTTTATTAAAATCTCCTCTATTCGTTAATTAAACATATATTGTAGTTGTAATCAATTGAGAGTTAATTAAAGAAAATTAAATAAACATACTTAATTCATTCCAAAAATCAGTTAATTTTTGAATACAATATAAGACTTAATAGTCTTATAAATCACTAATTTTATTTATCTTAGGTTGTTTATTTCCATCGTATAATCATATTTTAACAATTTTTTATAGTTTATATACAAGTTACCGACTTTTCGAACGGTTTACGTAGAGTCCGTATATCCACAGTAAAGCGAGTGCCTTCTTTACTGCCATATGTTACAGGAGTCACCAATAAGATTAGCTACATTTTGCAGCAAGAGCTTCCATAAGAGTACACCGATATATCTTTAGGCTAATTCGTAAGGTTATTGAAAAAAGAAAAATCTTATATTTCAATAGAGAAGATGGTTGTATGCCACGATCTACTTGGTGTCCCATAATTAATAGAAAAAAATTCAAGCACACTAACACAGGAAGACCTCAAGGTACTGTTAACTTGTACTCGGTACTCGGACCAAAAATAAATAATTGGGAAATTGACGAGAACCTGGGTTAACTATGACGTTAAGACATTAACATAATATGGTTTTATATCTATATCATAAGATATTAATAAGAAAAACAATTTAAAATACAAACAGTTTATATCCTATTATTTTTAATGTCCTTTTAAATATCGTCTTAATCGTCCATTAATCCATTATAAAACATTCATTGTCTCATAGTAATAAATTATCCCTATCGCTATTAGAAAAAGGATCTTTCCTCTCGGGACAACCCTTGTAAGCTCCAGCTCGTATTTTGTAGACTATTAATCTATTTGTATGTTATCAGTTATAGCTTGGTTCTCTAAATTAATTGTAAGAAAATCGATAACTTAACTCGGAAATAAAACATACAAGCATGTTTTTATGCAACACATACCTTACACAGTCCTTAGTTATAATATAAAAGAATAATTCAACAGGTTTCAAATAAAACATATTTTATTATCTGTTATCTTTCATATCTTTCACATCTGTACATCTATCTCCCTTTCTCTTTGCATCGATTTCCTCAGTGTTGAGGGTTGTGACACATTAAACTAAATCAATCGAGTAAACATTAAACATATTACAATACAAACATAAATTCACATCTATATATATATTAATAAAAATTATAAAATGAAGTGTCTGTTTGGCGTTCCAAAATAACAGCATTTCATTAAATGCATATAAAAGTATATATGATACTTATATAAAAAAAAACAGTTTTTAATTTATTTTCTGTCTGTCTGTATGTTTGTCCGGGTGATCTCTGAAACGGCTGTACAGATTTTAACAGGACTTTCTCTATCAGGATAGCTGGTGTAATAAGAAGTAACTTAGGCTACTAATATGGCTACTTTTTATCCCGGTGAACATAAGAAGAATTTTTAGAATAACATGTGTGCGTAATTTTAAAATATTATATCATATACTCACAATATCATAGATGTGAACAGATTTTATATGAAGGATCGGGAATAAGCAATGTGCTTATATTGCCGATTTTTTAAATAAGAATTCAAATACGCCGATAAACTCAAACTTAACTTTATGAGCACTTACATCGGATAATATTGAATGTTTTTCATAAAACATTCGATTTCGTCATAGGACCCGCATTTATACTCTAAACAGAACGAACATATGCAACGATACATTTTGTAATAAATGGAAGTTAAAATTACTAATGTTAGATCACTAACATTAAAAATAAATTATTTGAAATATTATATATAATAACAAGAATTTATTAATTATTTATATTCAGTATTAAACATAATTTATAAATGCAGTATTATAA
>DWGO01001065.1:0-10334 GCA_018247635.1 Eurytides dolicaon deicoon | reverse complement strand
TGTCTTTATTTCTAGTGTTTAACATGTGTCTGTCACTGTTTTTTACATAAGTTTTAATATTTTTCCGGACAAATATAATATTGCAGAGTATATATTGTGAGGCAACAGTCAGAATATTATTATTTTTAAAAACATCTCGCAGGGAATCTCACAGGGACAAGAGGTGTAGGCGCCCCGAAAAGCGGCTGCTTCAGCGGCTGACAGTGGTGGAGTCACGCAAGTGTGCGTAAGTGTTCCCGTTCACCCCGCTAATATGTGATTTGGATGGAACCTTGCCCCCCCTTGGAGGGCGGGTATGCGTAGGCATTTCCACCACGTAAATTAAAAAAAGGCCCATGTTCGATATTGGACAAACAGAGGCTGATGGAAGAAGAAGAAAAAGAAGACATATTTCACAGTAATTAGCGCAGCGCAGTCCAAAACACCTTTATTCCTTATAAATAGGTTTGGGAGAGACATTGGTGCTTTGGGAGTAAAGTCTATCATTGTAAGGTATAACGATGCATATTCCATCTAACTACTTGCAAAGTTAATAATCGGCTTGGTATTACGAGCCAGAAACATCACCCCTTATCCTCGCCCTGAACAAATTTATTACAACCCTCCTTATAGCATTAACACAAACTATTACTTCACAACGAAACACATGTGGGGAGTGTTCAAGTTATTATTTTAAATAAAACATATAAATAAATTAATAGTCTTTGTTAATTATACTATTTTAAACATCCCAGATACATACATATAATTATTCAGCCCCAGGGAAATTAAAAAATGATTAAATTGAAAATATTAAAAATAAACTTGCCATTATAGTTACTTTTTAAAAAGCCTCGTCCACGTCCAGTCACCGATGTCAGGAAACCATTGAATACAATAAAATGATAACGAATCCTACACTTCCCACGGCTGGGCCACCACCATGCGATCCCTTTGTGGTCTTTACATGTCTAAAAAAGGTTTTTTTTAACGTTTCTTAAACATGCAGGTTACTTCTCAATATTTTCCTTCATTATTGCACATGGTCAGAGTACACTTGGAATTGATAACGATTTAAAAATTCCTTGGTCGGCACCAGAGTTTGATCTCAGTTTGCTTGAGTATATTAAATTAAAAGCGAGCGTTAGAACACTGACCGACATGACTTCTAGTCTGTAGCGATCATTCCATATCAAAGATTATTGGGTATTTTTATTATTAGGTATTTTACAATAGCTTTGCTCTGGTGTAGATTCGACTTCTTATTAAATTTATATATCATTGAAACTCTCATGAATAGCCATTGCGAATAATTGGAATTATATAAAATTTTACAAGTAATTAATCATCACTTATAGTTTTGCCTCTGACATCCTTGTTAAAATTTCATTTATGTATGGTCAGCGCCAATTGTAGTATTTGTTTTTTTTTTTGCTATTTATTTTTTTCAAACCCAACTACACATTTTTTTTAGATAAAGTGACGAGACAAGCAAATTGTGCACCTGATGGTAAGAATGCACAAAATATTTGCCCATAACGACACAGTGCCATAAAGTACCTGCAAAGCCCTGCGCTGCGTATATCACCCAGAGATTTAAGATGGTCTATCTCTATTCTCGGTAATTATTCTGGCATGATTGCCAACCATTCAAACCGGAACACAGCATTGATTACGCAATAATGTTTGAAGGTTGAATAAATGGAAATATAGTGGTTCCTCCCCAGACCGACTGCAAAAAAGTTCACTTACAAAGGCTTATCTACGCACCATCTTAATCTGTAAATCAAGTTTTGTTTCATTTAATTGTTCATTTGGCTCTAGTTTTGAAGTGTATTATGTTCAACTTAGGAAATTCTGGATTAAATTCAAGCTTCGCTGAAATTCAGATGATGAATTGTACTAATGGGGTGTTAATTTGTTTGGTCAGTTGGCTGGACTCCAAAACTCGTATAATTGCTGACTGTAAGTAGAACACTGCTTAAGAAGAAACTCAACCGGAGCAATTGATACAGTGGCAGTAATAACGGAAATCGAATCTTATAAAATTTATGGCGTAATTTGTTTCTCCTTTATTGTATTTGCCTTTAAATAGGATAACAAATTGTGAACTAACTGCCTATAGGAATTTACTCTAAGTCAATAAGAAAACTGTGTTTGACGCAATGATTATACAATCTAATACAAACATATAAATATATATTTACGTTATATATAAAATACTTATTTAATATATATTTTACTCATATTATATATTATGGATTACTTTCGCAATATCATTCCTAAATATTTATATAACAATTAATATTCTTAATAGAAAATAAAACGCACCACATTAAATTATTTGGAATGACTCATTAACGTCGCCTTACTTTTTCACTTAAAGGAACTTAACGCATTTAATAATTCAATCAATATCCAAGCGCTGATAGTATACAAAAATATTAAAGGCACATATGATTAGTATTATTATTATTTTGGAAACCGATACGAACTCACGAAAGAGACGGTAATTACGCTTAGAAAAATTATTTGTACACCAGTGTACAACAAAACAGCGGTTAAGGCAAATTCCATTAATTACTCAGGAAACGCGATAGCTTCACAGTACAAGGCACAAGTTCGCCCTGCCCTTTTTCCTCGCATCGAGAAATTTTAAGTCCTTGTTATACTTGCAATACTTATATTTAACTACTGGTCGTGCGCCTGATGCGCGACTTGTCTACTCAAAACAACATAGCGCAGAACTTGCGTGGCACTATGATGCGATTTTCATTAAAAAAATTAAGATGTTATATCTCTATGCCCAGAATATACGCTGGCAACTTTTTAACTGTTTGGTGATTAAATAATTAGCAATGCAGTGGTACATTCTAAGACAGATTCTACAATAGTCCTATAACTTATTTTTTCATCTTTTTTTTACATTAATGTTTAGGATTAGCATTTACTCTTTAAGTCGAACATTTTGATAAAATATAAATTTATCAATAAAGAAACTAAACTTCTTAGAGTATTTAATGGTATAAATACAGAGGCTTTTGCTGAAAAATCTCTATTGGTCCAATTTCAAATACTTCGACCACTGGTAGGTAGGATCGTTAGTAATGTTTAATTATATGAAACTAGTTATGGTCTAACTAAAGTTTGACTCCGGGAGGTAAGTTATTTTGTCTGCCCTCAGGGAGGAAGCTACAGAACTTGAACCGAACTTCATCATACTTTACGAATTCGAGAAATTGTAAATTGGTGGAATGCGATCTTGGTCCCTAGTAAAACTAGAAGGATTTATAGTGATATCTATTTCCTATAGGTTATTCAATATTATTTTGTTACTGTCATCACCATATAAGCCTGTGCTGATCAACTGCTGGACATAGGCTTCTTGCCTGTCACACCATTATTCAAATAGAGCTGTTTTCTTCAACCAACTATATATGTCATAAACAATGACCATGGGTTTTATTCCAACAGAGTTTTATTTATTGTCACTTAAATGTCGGAAATTAAAAATCAAATAAAACACGATAAAATCCGTAAACTATTTTGATTCTAACAATGTGTAATATTTTCAAAAGAAATTAACCACTTATTTACCATTCTTCTTGATTTTGATTATCTACATATCTACCATCTATCTACATATATTATTTTATGCTAGCAGACAACGTGTTCAGGGCAATGGCAAAATAAAATAACTATATAAATTATAATATAATATTTTGAACAATATAATATAAGAACGTGGAAGTTTGAAATTTTTTTAAGCCAGCGGTCAAGGCCACTTTTCAGATACTGTTTTCAGAGCTAGCTCCGAACCAATATACTTGACAATTTCTTTTGTTTACGGGAATACTGGAAGAAATGAGAATAGTTTTCGTGTCTCTTTATAGTGTTTTTAGAAGTTTTGAAAAATTAACTCATTTCATGATCACCAGACAGATTTGACTGTTAAATTCCTAATGTCACAGTTGGCCCAGGCTTTCGTCAATTTTTTCAATCATCAATACGACTCTGTCACGAGATACATTTTTCCAATAAAATATTCTATCCAAATGAAGTTAAGTGGAGGAAGTTCTACGGCGCATCGGCAAGAAACACGAACTCTGGAATACCGTCAAACACAGAAAGGTTGCTTATCTGGGACATTTGTTTAGACATGACAGATACTGTCTCCTGCAACTTATTATGATGGGCAAGATCGCTGGCAAGAGGCACGTAGGACGAAGGAAAAAGTCGTGGCTACAAAACATCCGGGAACGGACTGGAATCGCGAGTGCCGCCCAACTATTTCGCCTCGCGAGAGATAGAAAAAAATATGTAGAGCTGACTGCCAACCTTCGCTAGTCGGAGAGGCACTTTAAGAAAAAGAATTGAAGTTAGTTTGTTATATTTTTAAGTATTAAGCCTCCTCGATATCAGCAAAGAAATTTCGAACTGAGGTTGTATATATTTTCACAATTTGGTACTTGAAAAAAAAATCCTGTCTTATTTCATATTTTTAGGTCAAATTTAATAGCTTACATGTTGTAACATAATATTAATATGCGATCCCCGTACCAGAGTTTTGATTCAAACATTCGTATCTCGCCTCTACCTCTGTTTAAATTTAATAAAGTGGTAGCGGAGATTCAGCTAATTTCCATTTGTGCATAGGAAATGTGAATGTTTCAAGGATTTTGTGCATAATTTGAAAACGGGATTTACAAGTGGTAGGACTTTTGCAGAGTCCGACTGGGGAAGTACAACTGCATTGCCAGATATTCTTCCGCGAAGCAGTAATGTGTAAGCACTACTGTGTTCCGGTTTAAAGGACAATGATGCCAGTGCAATTACAGGGCAAAGAGATAGATCATCTAATATCTCTGGGTGACGAGCGTAGCACAGAGCCAAACGAGCTATGTGTGGTACTGTGTTGTTATGGGCAGGCGTGACGCTTACCAGCAGGTGCACGACTTGCTCGTCTCGTCACTTCATCTCGTAAAAAACGAAACTATCGAATCCTAAATGTTTTGAACTCTTATAATTTTGTTATTCTAGTTGTTTTGAGAGTATTGAGTATAATGCATTTCTAAGTGATGTTATCAATATTATTTGATTTAATGGACTTTGGAACGAGATGGGCACCTAAAGACAAGCGGTAAGCCCATTACTGCCACTAACACTCATTGTTCGGAACTGCTTGGCAGTGCACTGCGCTCGCCACTCAAAGACACAAAAAATGTAAGTCCCTCTGCACAGTTTTGACCACGGTAACATTTTCATTAAAACCGGAACATACGTGGAACCACGTTATGTTATTGCTAGGTGGCATATCAGTAGAAATTTCCTAAATATATGTACAAAGAGTCCTCCACAGTAATAATATTTAACTAGAAAATTTATAAAACTCGGCTGATTATTTTTGATATTGTGATATAACTCTTCACTGTTTTATTCTTTGATCTTTATTAAACTGCACATCTTTATTTTATTTAAAAAAAAACTTCGTCCGCTTTTTGAACATTTCGTAGAATGTAAAGTTTCTGAACCTTTTGAAATACGACCTATTTCAATTTAAATCTAGCAGCAGTACAATAAGCTTTATTAAAAAAAAGATCTAAAAATTGTTATTGATCCGAATACAATGCACGTTCTACACGAAAGTTTTATAAATTATTTTTAACATCCATTACATTAACATTAATTTCAACAATACAAGAAATACCTTAAACATTAGGATTTTGTAGACGGACCCATAAGATTTTACCCCACCAAAAATCAGTATCAGTAGAATTGTACTCCGACCTGTGATAGCTTCCTTACGTACTATTATGTAAACTTAACGATTCAAAAGCGCTTGAAAACTCGTACACCCACTCTATTTGAATACATATATTTGGATGTGATTAATTTACAATTTTGGAAAGGAACGTGCATGTAACTGAAGTTTTATAATAACATTTCTTTAGGAGATAAAGAATCCCCTTTTTGTTTCCTCTGCAAATATTTCCATTGATAATCCTTTTTAGGATAATTTTAATATCTCAATATTTTCTACTGCGCAATAATTTTGTCAAATTTTAATAAGATATAAAAGATTTTTTTTACTTGATAACATAAGTTCTTTTGAGTAGTATACAATTTAGAAGAAATTACCTTTTTTATTTATTGTATTTTGTCCATCCCCAAAAGTATTTTTTAATGGTTTCAGTTTCAGTTTTCAAGTTACGTTACTTTTTTCTACGAAATTAAGTGTCCTGACGAGCAAGTTGTGTGCTTGGTGGTGAGCACCACGGTTGCCCGTAACATAAGTCTCTCGTCACCGAAAGATGTAAGATGGCCTATCTTTTTGTCCAATAATTGAGTTGGCATTATTTGACAAAAAGATTCCCTTCAAACTTGCTTGGCGGCATAATAACTGGAAATGCGGTGGTACCGGCCCAGTCGGACTCTACAAGATTTATAACACTTAGTGTAATGGATGAGGTTTGTCATTTTTATCAAACATTTTAGTTTTAGAGATGGTTTGGTTTGATGAATGGTTATATTATATATTAACATTGAGCATATTGTCTTTTACATTTGCCAGAGTGGTTTTATGCGTATTCAAATCATTTTATTAAATACAGTTTGCAGGATTTCTGAATTTACTCGTCATGGAAACAATTTTTTGTTTCCACTTGTTTTGCCACTCTTCGCCTCAAAACCTTTGTAAAGAATTTAGTCCATCCTTTACTCCAATACTGTATGGAATGAGGACAAATAAAAAGAATCATACTTACGATAGACTAAGACTTAAATTGGTCAAAATGTACGAATACATAACAACACCATAGTGTATATGCACCTTCCAGAACCAAAGTAATACAGTTTGTAAACACTCCTTATTTGTTATATCTAGTCCCTTTGAAGCTTCCCTTTGAAGTATAATAAATTTTTCTACGGTCTTTATAATATGTGAACGTTCTTAGTTAACCTTTGTCTTAATTTCATCCGGTACGACAGGTGTTGAATAAAGTATCAAAATGGTTATATTATAAGGAATAAAATATCCTTTCTGATATTATGAATGTGAAAATTTGTTTGTTGAGTGAACAATTAGGCACATTATTTTACTAGGCGAAACGTTCTTATTTTTCTTTGGACATAAAGTAACGAAATATTTAACAGCATATGTATAACAAATATCAAGCTGGAGCAAAGCACGGTTTGCACACCTTTGTTCGCCAGTAGAATATCTGATAATGGTATAGATTGCTTGAGATGAACTCTGCAAAAGAGTCTTACTCCTTATAATGTACCATGTTTTCAATTTTCTTTTTCTTCCGAGATTAACTCGAGAGACGAGCAAGTCGTACGCTTGATAGTAAGCGTGACGCCTGCCCGTAATAACACATTACCACGCAGTAACGAGAAGATGGTCCTTATCTTTGCCCTACATTTACACTGCCATCATTTCCCTTCAAACCTGAACAGGGTAGTGCTTACACTCTACTGCTTGATGCAGAATATCTGACAATGCAAGAGTGCAAACACTTACAAAATTTGCTTAAAATTCAAGAAATTCAAATTGTTCATGGTTACGGGCCATTTTTTTTCTTACAATCTATATTAATTTTAATGTACTAAGTTTGTACAAAAGAACTTATCGATGTTTTACACTTTTGCGGCGTAAGTGGCTAAAAAACCGACAGATCGACGAAAACATTTCAGATTAATAACTTTAGTAAAAATTTGATAAAATAATAGCTGAACTTTATAAAGAAGCATATTTTCAGTTGAAAGTCTTTAGAAAAATTATTAAATATCAATTGTTTAAGAACTATGGCATAATTACACAGTAATTACGCTATAATATAATAGTGTCGGAATATTGAAGCATACACAACACTGTCACACACCAACATGCCTATAACAATACGGTGCCATACTAAATCTCCTTTACCCTGTGCTGTGCTTCTTATCCATAGAGATTTAGGACAATATATCTGTATGCCCAGTAATTAGGTTAGTGACATTGCCCTTCAAAACAGAATGAAATAGTGCTCACATATTACCACTTAAAATTTCATAATCTAACTTTAATGAGGTCGATATCAACCATCAGGTCAAAGAGGGTTATGGTGAACTAAGGATCTTACATACATATATTGATTAACTATGGCTAATGTTCAGAAGATTTGATAGCCATTTTTTATAGAGTATCACCAGAGAGTAAGTGATCACCGCCGCCCATGGACATTCACAACATCAAGGGACTTGCAAATGCGTTGAAGGTCTTTAAATTGGGAATAAACTCTCTTCTTGGAGGCCCCTTAGATAAATAGAATATTAGATGTGCGAGGTAGGTAATGCCGAGAGAAGCTCACATTTATTGTTAGCGTATCTGGCAGTTTTTGCGTTATGTTGTGATGAAATTTAGCAGCCGGTATTATTCCGAACAATTCCTGTGAACACATGGACTCTCCATACATTTATATTTAATACACGCACATTTTAATTTAGTGTTAGGACTCTTGCAGAGTCCGACTGGGTATTACTGCATTGCTAGATATTCTTCCGCCAAACAGTTATGTGTAAGCACTACAGTGTTCCGGTTTGAAGGGTAACGATGCAAGTGCAATTACAAGGCAAAGAGATAGACCATCTAATAGCTCTGACGAGCGCAGCACAGAGAAAAACACGCTCTGTTTGGTACTGTGTTTGTTATAGGCAGGCGTTTATAGGCACGCTTACCATCAGGCGCACAACTTGCTCGTCTCGTCACTTTATGTCGTAAAAAAAAACATTTTTATTTATATTTTAGGTTAGTAATTTTTTTCAGGTGTTATCAATATAACTCACTCGTCGTTCGTTCAAGAGGAAATTACATTTTAACGTTTCTTTAAAAAATATATTTTCGCTTTGCATTGCCGTTACGCCAGGAAAGTTACGTAACTAAAAGTCTGCTCGTAACATATAATGAACAAAATATGAATGTTGCAGATTTTCGTTCTAAAAATGATGAAAAGATATTTCTATTTACATGGTAGGTAAGATACGTATATTGCACGTAAATATTGAAAAACAATTTATTTTATTGATAAGGTAATCGAGTCTTTCGACCTTTTCATTAAAATTATTTTTTATAGACTAGAGAAAAACGAGCAAGCAGCTCACCAGACAAGAACTTGCATATGCGTTGCTGTCCTTTAAGGTGGGAATAGGTTGTCTTGCTGAAGGATCATAAGTCATATCAGTCTGATTTTTTTTATAAAGTGGCGAGGCAAACAAGTTGTGCGCCCGATGGTAAGCGTCACGCCTGCCCATGACAACACAGTACCACACATAGTGATACGACAATTTTCCAAGTCAATTATATATATACCTCATAAGTACATGTATGCATGTAATGGACAAAATTTAATATGATAATTAAAAAGAACAGTTTAAAAAACCGAAGAATGATTTAAATGCAAATAATATACAAATACACACAATCTTTATCATGTAATATTGTAGAAATACATTAAATAATTTAGGAGCTCTACCCTACTTTAGAAAGCATGTTATTAAAAATATTAATATACTCTGGTGTAGTATAATCTGTAAGTGGGAGGACTCTTGCAGAGCTCAGGCAGGCGTGTCGCTAACCATGACTTGCTTATTTTGTCAGTCTATCTTATAAATAAAAACGCATAATGCCAAACTAACTATTAACGACACAGTGTTAAACTGCGGAACAAAACGTTGAATCGACACCCGCGTACCGTAACCTATCATCCATCATTTTGTGCTGGCAAGGACTCTCTAATGATTTACTTACGACGGTGACAAATGTGATTGTCAGCGTCTTACGCTTTTGAGTAAAGAAATCTTAAACTTGAAAACTTTGTATGTTTATGTATGAATCTCAAGTTATATTAAATTTATTTTGTTGATCCTACTATTTTATAGAGACAAATTTGCGTATCTCAAAGGACTTTATGGTACTTTAAGGATTAAATAAAGCAGTTGTCTTTGAGTGAGTTTGATCTTGCACTTAGTACTTTTGAACAAATTGTAACGTATACTCCAGCCAAATTGGATGACGAATGTTCAATAACAAACCGTTACCTAGCAACCGCTGACAGGCATATATGAACAACCTTTTTCTTCAAGGCATATATTTAACAATAATGGAGATACTATGAGTGTACTAAATTTAGGCAATTTATTTAGAATAAATCAATTGAAAAACCTGCTTGTGCTAAAGAATTTATGAAAATTAGACAATTATTTTTTTTAATTTTCGTATTAGTCATATAATATGACTATAATATGGAATGTGAAAATAAATATCGGGCGTCCATTTTTTAGTTCCTTATAAGTAGGTAAGGACCACGACTTTTAAA
>DWGO01001064.1:0-10335 GCA_018247635.1 Eurytides dolicaon deicoon | reverse complement strand
ACGAGCGCAGCACAGAGTCAAACACGCTCTGTGTGGTACTGTGTTATTATGGGCAGGCGTGACGCTTACCATCAGGCGTACGACTTGCTGGCATCGTCACTTTATCTCGTAAAAAAAATTTCTAGTCAGTTCAAATCCTCACCGGATTGTCTAACAAGTAATATTATAGATTGTAGATTTTAGAATTAAATAAAGTCAATGTACCGAAGTATTCGAACTACGAAGTTTCATTTTTTTATTAAATACTAAAAAAATGTTAGCTTAAAAAATCGCTATCTCATGTTTGTGCTCGTATATGCTAAAATAAGTAACGTTTTTCAAGTATTGTTAATTTAATGCAATTGTAAGAACTTTAACGTGTTTCAGGTGACGCGTGCACACGATGGGGCTTTTATGGTATTAGAATGCGAGTCTAACGTACTGCCAGCAAAGAAGTCGCGGAGCGATGAAAGTGTGAGTCTAAGATAATTCTGATTTTTGCAATGACTAATAAGTAATTGAATGATTAATCTGTAATGGTACGTCTTCCTTGTAGAGTCCGCAGGGTGTGGTTCTTCACCACAACATTGTTATTATGTTATGAAAAACAGTAGTGTGCAATATTACCGTGTTCCGGTCGAGAAGGCGATATTACCAGAGAAATTATTATCTTATGATGCCTACCTTGCGGGTATCTTCACTAAATTTAATTCAAAAATAATAATGTGTCTTACATTTTATTAAATAAATCATTGACTCGTATTCCTTAATAATAGACCAAGTCTACTTTTGTATCGAGTTCCACTCAATAAGCTCTTGAGTTGACGCATGTTATTATTATATAACTTTATTTGTAAAATAAATTAAAATTGATATTAAAATTGGTATTCCTGAAGAAAAGCCATTCTATTGAGTGTTTTCGCACACTATAGAGGTTATATACAATTTAGCTTTTATATGTACCTTTAGCATTATTTGCAGTAATGACAATGGTAGAAATTTATATGTTTTTGAGTAAACTAATTTCCGTAGAAATTTTAAAAATTATAAAATTCGTTTTTTTTAAAGAATTTCAACTGTTCCTTCAAAGTTAATTAAATGTTGTCGGCAAGTTTTTATATAACAGTGCAAAATACTTCTTTTGCAGATGGAAGTGGTGAAAGTGGAGGAGGCTGCGGAAGACTCTATGTTAGAGGCTGGTAAGGAGCTATTGAAGACGGTGCTTTTTGCTATCACGGATATGGAAACCTTCCAGCCCAAGCCCAAAAAGATCACCGTCGTGTCAAGGATATACCGCCTTCTTGGCGTCAAGAGCACCACCCCCAACGAGTTATTCTCGAGAAAGGTGATTTTCACATGATTATATAGACGGCAGAAAAGGTAAAACAGATATCTACAAAATCACCAGATTTCAGGAGAGCGTTAAAACTGCGTTCGTTACTTCGTAAACATTGGTGTAGTTGTCTTATACTTATCAAAAACCGCATTTATCCTAACCTCATAATTTTAGAGTTTACCCTTTATCTTACCCGTTCTATATAACAAAGTGAAAAGTGTTTCTAAAAACATGTTGAAAGATATGTTGTATAGACGTTATATATGTTATATAGAAGGATACTTCGAAATAGACTTTGATAGAAAGTATTTCTCGTGCCAAAATCTGCAAAGAACAAATAAAAACATTTTTATAACACTGTACAGATATAAGTTTAAAAATTCAGAGACAACAGCAAACAAACAGTATAATAATAATAATATTAAAAAACTTAAACTCCATCATGTAAGCGACACCAACACCGTCCCTTTATTACATAAAATCTTATGAACGTTGCACAACGCAAATAATTGGATTGGTTTGGTCTTTTGGTATGACGGCAGTAAAAAAATAATTGTAGGAGTCATTATGAGGAATATACTTAGTCTTGCCATAAATATTGTTACAAAGAAAAACAATTTTTTTGATTGTACGTAACATTTATTACTATTACAGTGTGTTAGTTTAATACATTATTATAAAACAAGCCAAAATATATATAAAATATACTCAACAAGCCAAACTGATTCCTAACTGGTTGTATACGTTGATAAATATTTAAATATGTATGTACACGTTTATATGGCAACTTTAAATAAAATGAATATATTAAGCGCTTAGATCGTATCGAAAAGTAGAAACTAATATAGTAAGTAGCACGTGAAGGGCTTATACAAATCCTTCCACGTGGTTTTAGATCGAGAGCGGACATTATGCGGAGGCTTTGGGCTTGGCTGAAAACTTTGGGCTGGACAGCGACCTCGTGTACCAGCAACAGTGGAGAAAGAACCCAGTTTCAACGCACGCCATACACAACTACCTGGTGAGTGAATCTGACCTCGTCACACTTTATTTTATTTTATTCTTTTTGGAAAACAAACAAACAAAACAAACAGTGTTTCTTACTTATATCATTTACATATATCACTTAACGAATAACTTTAGCACCATTGATTCGTTTTCACATCGTGAGTCACTAAATCACAATCACACTCATTTGCATAATATAGTTAAAAATCTAATATTTTTACAATTTTGTCGTATCTCGAATTAATTGAAAAAATTAATCGAAAAAATTGGAAAACTTGATTTCAAAATATTTACGAAAAAATCTATGTCGTATATAAACCAAACATAGTCGTAGAAAGATTAAACCGAGACTATCGATGCGGTATTTTTTCTGATTTGAATGGTGTACAAAACTCCTATTCGAGTTTTTACGAGATACGACAAGAAAGTTGGACCGAGTGTAGCTTAATTACTAGAGGGCTTTCTTATATCTACCTGTCACTGACATCATTTTCAGATGACTAGGTATACGAATATAGAGTTCACTGATCTGATCTAAATTTTTAAAAGATAACAGAATGCTAAGCTGAGGCAATTATGATATATGAGCTATGAGTAATCGGGGTATTTACATCAATATTCCGAAATCAGCGAAGCAAGTCTAAGCTAGGCGTGCAGTATCGAGTAAAACAAGAATTTCCAAACTGGTTTGGTCAAGAGAACCCTTTTCCAAAATGAACTGATACCTCAGATCCGAAAAATAGCCAAACTACTTTAAAAATCCTATTTCTAGTTTTTTTCCTATTGATACAAAATATTTACCAATTTAAAAACTGCGGTTGGTTAGGTAAGTAAACATGACATCATTTTCTCATCAAAATTTAACAAATTAAATTGAGATAAAATTCAGCAAATATCAAGTGTAATTAATAATTATTAATTATTATACTATAGTAGTAGTAGATTTTTAGACCTTATCGACCTCTAAAATCAGTTTTTGTTTAAGTCGACCCCTGGAAAATCGATTTCGTCCCCAAGCAGTCGATATCGACAAATCAAATCAAAATTTATTTATTCAAATAAGCTTATAAAACACTTTTGAATCGTCATTTTTATATGTTAGTTCGCGAGGAAGCTACCACCGGCTCGGAATGCAGTTCTTCTGAGAAGAGCCGGCGAGAAATTCAACAGTTGCTCTTTTAAAATACTGTTAAATTATTTAATGATACAATAGACTAGCTATCCCATATAGGAGCCAATTATCTTAATTGCCATACATTTTGTTCTACTACAAACTCTTGAACAGTATAATAAGCTTTTACTTTACTTTTACCGGAACTCAGTAGTGCTTACACACTATCGCTTGACGGCAGAATATCGGGCAATGCAGTAGTATCGCCACAGTCGAACTCCACCTAGACCTACCTCTATAATAATCAACGCAAGAGTCCTACCACTATAATAATCAATGATATCAGACTTGTTTTAACACGTTGGTTTTACGTTTAAAGCTTTTTCGAATTACCTTAAAATAATTCCATACATTTCGATCTACTAGAAACTCTTGAACAGTATAATAAGCTTGTTGCAATAAAATATTTTTAATTTAAGTTTTAAAAGACCCAAGACATCATCAAAGGGAAAGATCTATCTCGTCTAAAACTTGTATAGCTTACTAATATAATAATATGACTGGCCTGTCGGTGTAGTGGTTATTGCTCCTGACTGCAACGCCGAAGGATGAGCAGAGATATTTGTTCTGTGTCTAGGTGTTTATTTATCTATATAAGTATGCATTTAGATATATACATGTATGCATATCAGTTGTCTGGTTACCATAGTACAGGCTTTGCCTAGTTTGGGATCAGAAGGCCGTGTGTGAGATGTCCCGTGATATTTATTTATCTGTTGTGTTTTCGCGTTGCAGAGTAAAGTATCAAAGAAGATTTGGGCGGTGCATCAATGCGTAGACCGCTTACCGGAGACATTGGCAGCCGCAAAGGAGCTTCTGCAGTTCGGATTGCAACTCACTAACGAGCGGATCCTTGATGGTGCGAAAACTTTTTGTCTCAAATGTGTGTGCGCGCGCGTGTGTTTGTGTCGAAATCGAAAGAATAAGATAGCGTTACTCATGAAAAAACTGAGTACCAAGTGTTGTGTTATTAATATTTAATTTTCAAGAAGTTTCCTTTTGTTTCATATAGGGTGCTAAATGAGCATTTTTTGTGATAGTCTACTATTTGTATTATTATTATTATATTTAAAAATAGAAGAAAAAAATATTAAATAATAAGAATTTCATATTGTTAAAAATATTCTAGAAATCAACAAGGACAGGGACGAAGATGATTATAAAGACCCAGATGACATAACCCTCGAGGACTTGAACGCGTATACCAGCGAGCTGCTTCGGTGCCGACACGTGATGCTCTTCTATAGGGAGAGGCTCAGTCTCTATGAAGTGAGTTGTATTCACCTCATTGATTTGACATTTTTTTACGCGATAAAGTGACGACACTTACCATCAGGCGCACGACTTTGTCGTCTCGTCGCTTTATCTCGTTAAAAAGAAAGAATGGGAGAAAGATGTCCATCGTATATATTATTTTTTATTATATAAAGTGACAAGAAGAGCAAGAAGTGCACCTGCTGGTAAGAGACACGTTTGCTCATTACAACACATTGCCATGCAGAACCTTGGTACTGCGCTCCGCTCGTCTCTCGAGATTTAAGATGTTCTATCTCTACGTCCAGTATTTACACTGGCATCATTGCCTTTCAAACCGGAACAAGATAGAAGTGGTAGAACTCTTACAGAGTCATTGCCAGATATTCTGCAGCTAAGCAGTAGTGTGTAAGCACAAATGTGTTCCGGTTTGAAGGGCAATGATGCCAGCGTGATTACAGGGCAAAGAGACAGATTATCTTATATCTCTGAGTGACGAGCGCGGCACAGAGCCAAGCACACTGTGTGTATTGTGTTGTTATGGGCAGGCGTAACGCTTACCATCAGGTGCACGGCTTGCTCGTCTCGTCACTTTATCTCGTTAAAAAACTGTACTGATTGGCGATTGAATAACAGGAAATGCACTGATACCACACCAGTCCTACCAATTATAATGAGATAAGAGGCATCTCTAGCTTACTTAGCGCCCGTGTGCAACGCACACGCCGCCACTGTATGAGATATACATGAAATATAGCAGCGGGCTGTTGGTTGCAGTCGATCCTGGAGTGCGAGAAGTCGACGTACAGCAAAGAGGAGTACGACCGTCTGCGCAGCAACAGCGTGGTGCAGAGCGCAGTAGAATTGGCTAAAGAGGGGCGGGTGGACGCGCTGACGTGCTTGTGGCCGTTGCTGCGCGCACTACCACTGCAGCTGGCTGTGTTGGACAAGCTGCCTGAGACCCTAAACCCTGTGGAATTCCAGCACCTTTTGCCAGCCAACCAACCGCTACAGAACTTCGCCGAGTGCACCCCCGTCAAGTTCCTAACGCCCCAGTACTCGCACGACTGGTGCCGGAAGGAGATATTCAGGTCTGCATTATATTTTATCCCCCAATAATTGTAGTACCACAGCATTTCTAGTTGCAGACGGCCAAGCAAGCATCCGTTTTCGTAAGTAGTTCTTCCACTTAGAAAGTTCTTTTGCGGAGGCCGTTTGAGGTGGTTGTGGTACCGGGAAGAGATATTCAGGTCTGCACTACATTTTTATCGCCCAAAAGTGATAGTACCATATTGCTAGTTATACCGCCCTTCAAGACTCCGTTGTTGGCAGTGTCTTACCACTCTTTTGCAAAATCTGTTGGTTTGGGAAGGGCAAAGATGCTGGAGTTGCACAGGGCAGTGTATTAGGACCCTTATTATTTTTGATTTATATCAAAGATCTTCCTTTAGCCATTGAGTGAAAGTGACATTTAAATTGATTTATTTAATTACGTAGTTAGTAAGTGACTTTAATTTATTACTTATTATAAATTTGTATGCCAGAAATGGCAAAACATGTTTGACACGTTTCTTATTTTTAACAACTGTACCATTGTATTGTCAGTTATTCTGCCGCTAAGCAGTAGTGTGTAAGTTCTACTGTGTTCCAGTTGGAAGTGCAATGATGCCAGCGTAATTATGGGGCAAAGAGATTTTACTATTTTAAATTTCTGAGTAAAGAGCGCAGCGCAGAGCCAAGCATGTTCTGTGCGGTATGTGTTGTTATAGTCAGGCATGACGCTTACCATCTGGCGTACGACTTGCTTGTGTTTCACTTTATCGCCTTAAAAAAGCAGTCGTGTGCGTGTCTTTCTGCTTTAGAATTCAAAAGCTCTTTCACATTTTTAAGCGGAAGGACTCTTGTAGAGTTCGACTGGGGCGGTACCACTGCATTGCAAGTTATTCTGCCGCCAAGCAATAGTGTGTAAACACCAATGTGTTCCGGGAAGGGCCATAATGCCAGCGTAATTGCTGGACAAAGAGACAGACCATCTTATATCTCTGGGTGACGAGCGCAGCACAGAGCCCAGTACATTCTGTGTGGTACTGTGTTGATATAGGCAGACGTGACGCTTACCATCAGGCGCACGACTTGCTCATTTCGTCACTTTATTTGGAAAAAATAACATTCAGGTCAATCTGGAGCTCAAATTGGTCGGAGGACGCGACGCCGGAATCCGAGAGCGCCGAAGTGACGGTGGAGTACGGGCCGTGGTACGAGCGGCGTGCCAGGGAGATAGAGGAGCGCAGCGGTTTAGCTTCACACTCCCTGGCGCTTGTCACGCTGGCTTCAATGGGCGGCGGCGTGGAGGGCCTAGACGACGTGATCTTCCACCTAATCACGCTCAACACGCTGCTCTACGATCTCAACATAGAGGATGTCACGCTGCGGGAGGTCGAGGCCATGACCACGCTCGATACGTGCACCGCTCTCATGAAGGTGGTCAGTATCCATTGGGCGCTCTTTCTTCGTATTTTTTCTTTGTATCTTTTATTTCTTTGAATTATAGACGTAGGCATAAAAAATTAGCTTATTAGCTCAGTTGAAACATATTTATAGTTGTTTAATTCGTAACGACTGTTAGTGTAGGGGTTAGTGTTCCTGGCCGCAAAGCCGAAAGTCGTGGGTTCGATTACCACCCAGGACAAAATATTTCCGCGATGAGTAGAGATATCTGTTCTATGTCTGGGTGTTAATCATCTATATAAGTAATGGTCTATCTCTTTGCCCTGTAATTTCACTGGCACCATTGCCCTTCAAACCGGAACACAGTAGTGCTTACATACTACTGCTTGGTGGTAGAATATCTGGCAATACAGTGGTACCGCCCCAGTCGGACTCTGCAAGAGTCAAAACGAGACCCCTAACTAGTAAAAAATATTAAAACAATTATGTATTTATAATAGTCTATATTGAAATTATCTGTGTAGCTAAATTTAGAATAAATTAAAAAAATCCTGCGCTTTTGGGCTCTTGTGAAGTTTTTACGTTTGTATTAAGAATATTTTTCTCTCTAATGTTAACATTAATATGTAAATAAAAAAATTGTGTGTTATTGTATGTTATGAAAGAACTTTTTTTCGTCCGGACCGCACAAACCGAAAAAATACAAGTTATATATGATTATTTTTTTAAATTTTCATATTGAACTAATAACGCTAGTATATATTTACTTACGTATGTGTATAGTAAAAGAAATTTTTTATTCAATTTGTAAAAAAAAAACTGTACAGTAAACGTTTTTATGAACATAGAAAATAAATAAAGTAATAAGCTATATTATATACGTACAAATATAGACCATAGAGACCAGGTAAAATACATTAAAATGGTTATTACGAGATAAAGCGACGAGACTAGCAAGTCGTGCACCTGATGTTAAGCGTCACGCCTGCCCGTAACAACACAGTACCATACAGAGCGTCCTAGGCTCTGCTGCGCTCGTCTCCCAGCGATATTAGATGTTCTAACTCCTTGCCCTGTAATTTCACTGGCATCATTGCCCTTCAAACCGGAACACAGTAATGCTTACATAATACTGCTTGGCGGCAAAGCACCTGGCCATGCAGTGGTACTGCCCCAGTCGGACTCTGCAAGTGTCGTATATGAGTATTATCATCATTATTACTAATTACCTTGTATATATCCTAGAATTACCTTGTCAAAAATTTAAACATTAATTAACAGAGCATATTATTCTGTTCAAGAGGTTTTAGTTGATAAACATGTTTGGAATTAAAATACACTGACCCATATGCGGGCATACATTACAACTGTAATTATATAAAAAATTGTAATTAGTCTTTTAAAAGAGCAACTGTTGAGTTTCTTGTCGGCTCCTCTCAGCAGAACTGCTTTCCGAATCGATGGTAGCTTCCTCACGATCTGACTTCACTGACAATTGAATTGACAATCAAAAACAAAAAAGTGCTTGTAAGAGTCTAATTGAATAAAGCTCAATTTCATTCACACATTCATTCAAGAATCGCCCTGAATTAAAACTTACTAAATCATGAATTTACGCAATATCTTTGTCACAAAATTTGAATATTTTATAAGGTAGAATTTCCAAAAATAGATTTGTAATGTCTCTTAAATGTAAAAACCTGACAGATAACAAAAATAAGTAAAATAAGAAACGCATTAAATGATTATCACATACGAAATAGTAAATTTATTTTATTCATGTTATAAAGCTTTAGTGTTACAATTTCCACAAATTGTCTTTTATTGCAACTACAATGTAAACGTCCAGCTATAACAAAATATTAATAAGCTTCGCATTTGCTAAGCATTTCTGTTTGTAGAGTAAAATTTTCATCATGTTATGGATGACAAGTGGAGCGCAGAGACAAGCATTATTGTAACTCTTGCTATTTATAAGTGGTAGGACTCTTGTAGAGTCCGACTGGGGAGGTACCATTGAATTGTCAGATATTCTGCCGCCAAGCAGTAATGTGTAAGCACCACTGTGTTCCGGTTTGAAGGGCAATGATGCCAGTGCAATAACAGAGCAAAAAGATATGCCATCTAATCTCTGGGTGACGAGCGCAGCACAGAGCCAAACACGCTTTGTGTGGTAGTGTTGTTATGGGCAGGCGTGACGCTTACCATTAGGCGCGACTTGCTCGTCTAATCACTTGCACTTAGAAACAATGTACGAATACACTACTATCTTTAATGATATTTATGTATAACACTAAGATCGTACAGCCACGTTTTGTTTGCAAAAAAAAAACAATTCGACTCGGCGCGATAATAATAGCTTGTCGATTTATTGCTCTCGCCTTAAGCTTTTATTTTACGCTTGTAATAATGGAGTATTGCTACAACTTGCTCTACAGTAGCGGCCGTTGACCCAATTTTATTGAGAGAATAGGGTATGAGGGCCAACCTTTTTCCACATAATATATACATTTCATCTCAACAATATCGTGCAGCGAGTTTACTATAGTAGGAGTTTTTTTTACGATATAAAGTGACAAGTCATACGCCTGGTGCTAAACGCAAGCTCTGCCCATATCAACACAGTACCACGCACATCACTGCTTGGCGGCAGAATATCTGACAGTGCAGTGGTACCGCCCCAGTCGGAGTCTGCAAGAATCCTACCCCGTATAAAAAGTTGTTTAAGTAGAAAGGGGGACGTACAAAACTTATGTTTAGTATTAGTACTAGTACTTATATGTAGTATTATTACTACGACTCAATTATTGTATTTTACGGATAGCACGATAGTGAGTGTTCATCTCGCCAACCTCGTAAACGCACAGCGGTGCGAGTCCAATCACGCAAAATAAAAATTCGTGTGATTCACAAATAGGTGTTTCAAATCTCAGTATACTTGTAAGTGGACACTTGCAGAGTCCGACTGGAGCGGTACCACTGCATTGCCAGATATTCTGCCGCCAAGCAGTAAAGTGTAAGCACTACTGTGTACCGGTTTGAAGGGCAATGATGCCAGTTTAATTATGCGAAGAGATAGACCATCTTATATGTATAGGTAACGAGCACAGCACAGAGCCAAGTATGTTCTGTGTAGTAC